>KV751346.1:12114893-12126081 GCA_001698575.1 Mola mola
TTTTACTTTGTACATTTTATTTGTACATTGTCATTAAAAGTTCATATCCTTGAAAGCATAATGTTTTCATTCTTGTTTATTGGTTGGTTTGTTAGCAGGATTATGCAAAAACTTTTGGAAGGCTTTAAATTAAATCTGTTGGGAGAGTAGGGAATAGGCTGAAAAAGAACCCAATAAATGTCGGTGCAGAGCCAGATAAAGGGTTGGATCCAGGAATTTTAATGTAAGGGGACTTTTGAGTGCATACCTTGGTGAAGGTATGCAATCTACAGACAGCTATTTCAGTAAATTATGTGAGCAGCCTGAGCTTTTCAGATGAATTCTTAATTCCTTGTAAAGTTGATTTCCAAGTATTTTCTTTAATGATTTAAGAAGTTTCTTTTTAAATGATTCCATGCATGCTGTCACTTCAGCAAATATCATTGGACATTTAAACAGCAAAACTAGAATCCTCAGAAAACACAATTAAACTTGTACCTCTGAAATAAATATTTAGACATTGGGCTAAATAGGATATTGCCACTGATTTCCTAAATTGATTCAGTCTGATTCACAAGGTCTTTATTTGATGAAATTTGGACAAGGAAACCTCTAAACTGGTGCATTATTAAAGATAAAGTTAACATTTAGTATCAAACATGAAGCAGTTGCGCTAATGAACTTTTTATTAAATATGACCAGTAAGTAACAAAGGATCACTTTTTGAAGAATAAATATCTGGGTGATGTATTTTTGTTATCGTTATATGATATTTCAGCAAGATTTCCCCACAGTTTTGCACATTTTTTGTACGATTTTGCCTTTGTTCAGATCTTTGCTCTGTCTTTTGGTGAAATGCAGCCTGACATCTGCTTTGATATTTACCAGTGCCTGCAGTAAAAAAAACCCATAGAATGTAAAATGCATTTATTAATAACACAATTAATAAATAACACAATAGAATTTATTTAAAAAAAGAAATGAATAAAAACATCATTTTATTTGTTTTCTAAGTTAAATAATTACATTTGATTTAAATATTTTTGGAGCATTTAATGGCCTATTTTTGTACTGAGTCTTTATTTTGGCAGATTCTGTTCTGTTAATTCTTGTCAAACAGAAAACTAAAAAAAAACCCAATGTTCCTTCTGCTCCTTACATCAAGAGCAGAGGGAAGTACAAAACAGGTCAGTGTTAACCCAACTTGGTAGTTCATGTTGTGCTGCTTACAGCAGAGTCCTGCATGGGTCAAGTTCTGATAATCGGTCCCCACCCAGACCTGTAAAATTCAGTGCCAGAACTGACCTGTTACCTGTTATCCTCTCATAATCAAACCCATACCCGCCTGGACCTGTGAATTTAAGTCCTGTGACCCTTATCCATGGACTGCAATTAAATACAAAGGCTTTGAGAGTTGTGTTCTTAGAAAGTGTTTCTAAGTCCCTTTTACACTGCCTTTTCAAGGCGCCTTTTTGTGTTTGATGCACAAGCACAAAAATTAGTTCACTCGCCATCAGGCAGCCCCTCTGTTTGCACTGTACCATAACAGCTATGAAACACAAGCACATATCAGTCACAACACACAAAACCAAACTCTCATGAAATCAGCAATGATACACAAATGTTAAAATGCTACACACAATGCAAAGACAGTGCAATGCTAGTGCGCTCAATGTGTCCACAATTTAATGTGTGCAATATGCAGACATTTTATGGATCTTTACATAAATAACACTACTGAAAGAGACTGATCATTACAAGTCTGATAACCTCGATCCGAAATCAATGGCATCATAAGCGTGCATAATGGCGCTTCAGAACACACATTCCCAGAAACAACAACCTAGAAAGTTTAAACTTTTTTGGTCTCTAAATATGCATTTACCATGTGTAACACTTCACCCTTCATTAAACATGCAACATTACAGGTATGTGATATCCAAAACTTAATCTCACCGGTTCAGACACATGTATTTATTGCAACTGCCACGTCTAACCGTCCGTCTGCATCACAAAACTCAAATCGCAGCCTTTCTGGATTGGTTCAGATGAAGCCTCATCAGGGCATTAACATCCAGACTATCCCACATATCTTCATGAACATTAGAGCGACTATTATGAGTTTTGCATACCCATGTCTTTAGATGGTGCTCTGATGAAGCAATTAAGATGGGGAGATTCTAACATGGTTTGATTGTTTTTAGAGTCTAAACTTTGTTTTCCCCAATGTCCTTCCAGGAAAGTGTCTCTGTACCCTCACATTTTTCGGGGTGCCAACATCAGACCAAAAAATGTATGATTATTTTTTTAATATATGCTAAATAATGTCAATTTTTTACTCACTCGGTTATACTCGGTTATGATATATACTCTGGGATAAGAGAAAATGTCTGTCAATAAATATTTTCCTTTATCATTTATATCGCCATTTCAAGACAGTGGGGGTTGAGACTTGACTCACAGCAGCTTTTTACGCCATTCGGCTCCTGCTTCACATTCGCTACATGTGATCTCGAGTAACAACGAGCGAGACATAGAGAATCTCCATAACAATCCTTGCACTGTTAATTTCTTCATGAAAATTATGAGACGTGTGTGCTTATTTTCTATCAATGCTATTTCATGAAATTCACAAAAAATGTACTAAAGCGTGAAATATATCTTTATCCTGATATGACATGATCCGTATTGTAATATTAGGTTTTGTCCACATTGCATAGCTCTACTCATTAGGAGGTAATCATTTTCATTTAGGAGCCATTATCGACCTTCCTCTCTGTACCTTCTCAACGCCGCGCAGGGACAACACTATATTTCAAAATTTTGCTTAAAGTCTCTGGAGCCAAGAGGGGAGAGGGACAGATGTTGGGGAAGAAATGATACGAATTCTGTATGTGCGCATTGCTTGGATCCGCTTTACCCCTGGGATTAAAAGAATTTGCAGTGAAAACCCTGCTCAGCCTTTCATCGAGCTTGCAACATAAGTGATCCTGTCACTCCAATGTTTTTCTCATTTGACCTGCGTTTCGATGACCTTGCGACAGTGCTGCTCAGGCAACATTGTTGTTCGTCTGGGTGCTCCAGACCTGCTCGCCACTGCTGTTTTCTTTGTTTCGATAAGGTCGCTTTCTGCAGTGTTCCTAATATGTCACGCTAAAGGCTGACGTTGTTGTGTTTCACGTCGCGCCGGTCATACCTCGTTCTCTCTGCAGCACCGGCTCGCTGTATAAACGTACACACTGAAGCGCCTTATTGCTGCACTCCTCGGCTCTGTGCACACTGACAAGGGAGGAGAATTGGTGGACATAAAGCAGATTGTCTGTGCAAAAAGGGCATTTACAACTGCAGCTTCCGTGCCTCCGCAGCCTCATTTCTTCTGGGACAATGTGACAAGGCTATCTTGTGACTATTAAATGCTAAGGCATTATACTGTTCACAAGCTGCAATGCCAACTCACATTTGGTTATCACAACAAACTCCTCCCAAACGTCTGACTTGGCTTTCAATGATGTATTATCCATGATGTGGTATTCTCCACTGGCTTATTTTGCTTTTATATCCTCCATTTTAATGTAGCTAGCAGCGAGCTGCAATATCACAGTGCATCAATGACATTTAGGTCAGATGGCACAGGGTGAGAGTTTGCTTTGTTGTCATTCGTAAGATAACAACATTGTGGCTGACTCGGCTTGGTATCATTAGTGATTTAGATGGTTAAATATTGCACGTTATATTACAATACATATTACTTCCTGAAAAACGAACAAACGTATTTTTGTTCTCACCCTCTGCATGCCTGCATTTTGCATTACCAGTGAATTTATATAAAGCATTTTTGTGTTACCTGACACTTCGAAGGGACTGTAGTTTACAGGATGTAAAGTCGCTTCATTTATCAGAATTAGTAACATTAAGATGCTGTCTGCTTTTTTTCCCCCCGATGAATATAGCTATGTATGCGTAACTAACTACATTGTGTGCACTGGCAGCACATCTGTTGATCCGCTGAGTTTTTATGTGAATCGTAATATATGTATATATATATAATGTCATGAGAGTAATTATTACAGTGAGTGAAAAATCTTAAGTCCTATTATTTCAAAGGATTCCCCCAGCCTGCTGTAAAATATTTGTAATTAACTGAGCAAAATCAAAGGTATTCTCACGCAATACAATATACTCGACAGCACCTTGATTACTCATCATAAAATTTAGATTCTAATACAACTTACACAGTAGATGATACATTGTACAAAGAAGACCTGAGCTGGTCCAAGAGGTACTACAGAGATGTGAGAATGAATGCAAAAAATGAGGTACTTAATTATCCTCACAAATTAATTGATATGCTGTTTATCCAGAAATAAGCAACAATATTGCTTAAACTCAAATTATTATTACTACTATGACTATGCTACAGCTGATTTTCCCATCTGGTCATTGAAACCTAAACTGCTGCAAATCTTATCTGTTCTCTTAATTTGACATTTCGACTAGAGGCACAGCTGGAATGGAATGTCTCAATGTGTTAACAGTGGTGGATGGTTCTCATGTGAAGATTTATGTCATGCAGATCCTCTTGAATAGACATAAAGACTTTGGCTATATGACCTTAAAAAAAGCATCATGATTTAATTAAAATCATTGAAACGTCAATACGTACTAGTGTCTTGGCTAATAAAAGAAGTATGTGGTTTCTAATCTTTGTTGTATTTGGATGTCACGGCTCTGAAGATTTGACTTATGAGAAATTTGTACTTTGCACACTATGTGATTGACAGTGTCTCAATGCACGGACCTTGTTAAATTGGGTATTTTAAGAGTTGAAAATACCAGAATTTAGAGTCTTGGTTTGATTTTTAGTTTAAATAAAGGTGTGAGAGAGCAGAGAATGAGAATGGGAACGGGAGTTTCCTACGCATAACGCACCAACCATCCATCTAGTCACAGCATTATTATTCCATCACAACCTGCTGGTGTAACACACTCTCCTACACAGGCCTGCGCTTTATCTTGCCCACATTCGTTCAAACGCACAGGCTTGGGTACTCATGGACACACATTTGTGTTCCTTTTCAACTAATCTTAGTAACACAGAAACTACATTGCGTGCAACTATCGGCAAGAGCGTTACCAAACATACCAAACGTATGGATTGTCAGTGAGTTTACTTTCAGCAGACAGGAACAGTGTTTATATAGCAGATTTGAAGCGTGCATAATGTAAGTGCTGAGGCTGATGGTTATATCTCAGCTTGTTTGTACTAATAATACAATAAAATATTTACATACAGATTTAACAGTGTTCATAAAAAAAAAAAGTTGAAACAAAACCCCCAAACGAATGATTTAATTCCAGTGTTTTTGCCTTTTAATATTGAGTTTCAGGGAAGATATTCACTGCCTTAGGTAAGAATGTGTGTAACAAATCAAAGCAAACAATTAAAGTGGCCACGTTTTACTGATTTTTAGGGTAATATCTTTATTTTAGATTATACAAGATTGCATTTACAGGTGTCTGTTAAAAAGACACATTATCTTTCATATACTGTTCACTGAAGCTCTCTCTTTTAGGTTTTGTCCCTTTAAGCCTCCCTTTCGATAAATCTCCAAACCGAACAAGAGGTTGAGTCTGTGCCATTGGGTAACAGTGGTACAGATTTTTAGGATTTCTTGCCTTTTCCTTTGGAAGATAATTGGACCACACAGTTAAAAACACAGTGCCTCCTTGTTGCGATGCCTCAAACTAAACTCTTATCTATCCACACTAAGCAGCAGATCTCCGTGTTGTGTATAGAATGATGAATGGGAGGCTAACCATCTCCTTACTCTGCATTTATCATCTGAACAGGAGCCAAATATGTACTAGTCAGTCATACACTAACCCTAAGGCATGTGTTATGCAAAGTTTGACACAGGTAACGAAGTCACAGAAGTAGGGGCTAAACTACTGATGAGGTGTTTTGGGCACTTGAGGGACAGTGTTCTCTGAAGGTGTAAAAGCTCCCTTTCGCTTTGACTTGGGGCTTTCGAACTTTGCAGATCTTGTCCAGTGCATGCACAAAGGATAACTAACACAGCAAAAATGCAAATGTTTTCGGATTTTTCCTTCTTTTAAACAGTGTTTAATTTGCTCTGGAAACTTGTGATGGCAGTTTTTGCTATCTGCTGGAATTTTGGAGACTTTATCAATAATCTAACAATTAGCAGATCTTTCCAGTTTAAGAGTAAATATTCATTATCCCTGATATGGTTTCTCATGAAGTAGAAATAATGCAAAAAGGAAATATAAATTGTACAGTGAAATAGTTATCCTGTTTTTTTTTTTTGTTTGTTTTTTTTTAATATCCTCCTGACAACAAATATACTCAACTCAACAATGACAAACAGCCGAACAACCAACTGCAGCCGATCAAATAAAAACAATATAAAAGACAATAATAAAAATAAAAGAAATTAGATTAGATACTCAGGGATAATTTTGGTGGGCTTCTCCTTGAATGTTGCTCTCTGTTCCACAGGTAGCGTAACAGATTCAGACATGACATAATATCTGTGATCCAGTGGAAATTGGAAGGGGGAGCAGGACACCTCCAATTTAGTTAAACGGGTCGTCAAACAAATAAGTTGGTGACAGCTGACCCTTTTGCTTTTGCCAAGTCAAAATACCAAAAATAACAGTCATAAGATTTGGCTCAATGATTGAGTGTTTCTGAGACAGAGGTGTTAAAGATTGATGTCCAGAACATAACTAAGGAATGTCCAATACATGTGCAAGAGTGAGGCAATCAGTCAAATTTATCAATAAATCAATCAAATTTTATTTGTATAGCCCAAAATCACAAATTAATTTTCGGTCACTTGGTTTTCATAAACTGTGTAGATGTGACACCCCCTGCCCTTGTATCCTCAAATTGGGTAAGGAAAAACTTAAAAAAAAAAACACGAACAGGGAAAAATAAGAAACCTCAGGAAGACTGTGACAATGACAAAGAACTGACACTGTTTCTAATACATGTTAAAATATATGAAGTCCGTGATTCCAAGAGCATTTGAAATCTATAAATCCAGAGGTATGTGTAATCTGTTGATCCAGAAGCACGTGTAGTCTGTCAATTCAGAAGTAATTGCTGTCCACGGATCCAGATTTGTGCTGGGCCATCTAGACAAGGATCCAAGTCACACAATCTCCTGTCGTACTTGGAAAATTGGTGCAAGGTGATCCCAGTCTACAATCCTGAGCCACACAATCACCTCTCCACCAGCCACCAGGCCGTGGACAGATGAGGTTGGACATAATGCCCCTTTGATGTGGGATTAAGAAAGAGAAACGAATCAACATGTAAATGAATTGTATGAAGGTTCATTCATTCATTAATTTTCTACTGCTTATCCTGTGGGAAATGGGGTACTACATGTTGAACATAATTCCAAATCTGCAAAAACCTAAAGAAGTGTGTTTTGGGGATACCAAACATTTCTGTCTTTCGGGAAAAAAACCCAAAATGATAATCAATAAAAAATCATCAAGACCTCTCAAGCCCCTTCTCTTCCCGATCGGACATGCAACTTCTGTTGTTGACACAGTAAACAAATGATTGGCTGTAAAGTGAGAAAGTTTGCAATCGAAATTTCTTCCTAAATTGGGCCCAGATGCTTATGGAAATTTTTATGACTTGATTACTGTTGGAAGTGGATGAGGCAAGTGGAAGTATTTTTTGTGGGTGAATAGAATAATATATATCATGCAACTCCTTAGTTGTATCCATGTTTGTTCAACAGTACATGAATATAAATGTTAGACAACAATATAGCTGACTTGCAGTTCCATAATCAGAACTCAGTGCTGACCATTGAAAAAGCCCCCAGATCATCATGGTTTCTTCTGAGTTGGATATTGTTAACATACAGCAGAGACTTATGTCCATGCAGCCCTCCTGTTGATGTATATTTTCCTTGGCACATTCCTCAGTATACTTATTAGAAAGCATGTGTTGCAAAATACATAGGGCACAGGAGCATGGGACAGATATCTGTCAAATGCAAAAGTAAGACAGACTCTTGTTATTCCCTGCAGAGACATTAGCTGTGCTATTTGTGAGCCTCTGCAGGAATCCTGCTGTTGTCTTTCTTGGAAGGTTTATGGGCCATGCCTGGCAAAGTTCCCCTCACTCTGCCCTGCCCACCGTTTATCCCCACAACTATTTTTAAAACGGCTGGAATTCAATCAAAACATTAACGTTCTACTCAATCCTTTTAAAGCCCAAGCGGCACTGCTTGTTTTCTGTTCCACATGCCTAGTGATGAGTTGGGTAGGGGGAGGAAGAAGATTTTTTTTATTTTATTTTTTTTAATTGGGGAGGCTTAGAATAGCTGGGCTACTGCTCTCTGTGTTAAACTCCTTTGCTTAGTATCATTGCATTCCTGAGTGGTGGATCCACCTGGCTTTTTATTGGGCGATAAAGAGTGCATGCAAGCAAAGTGAGATTGACAGCTCTCTAATGTCAACACCAGGTTGGGTAAATAACATGCTAAAGAATAGAATGTGCTTCTGAGCAGAGTGCTTTTAGAACCTCTCCCTGCTGCTTCTCTGCTGCTTCAACTGGCTTCAGCTCTTTGTATTTTGCAGGAGTTGCTAAGCAACCAACTATAACACATTGGCTAGATTACAGTATAGCAGAGATAAAATGCTGAAGTGAGGTCTAATAAATGCATAACAATTCATACTGATGATAAGCCTAACTGGACAGATAGTCCTATGAGCTCAGGAAGACATTACTGTAAGCTTGCCATTATACAGGGAAGTGTCTCATACATCAAGCTCAGGTATATGACTTACATCATGGTTTGTAATTATTTCAATTCATTGTTAGAAACAAACCTTTGCCTTTGATGTGACTGAAGCATTACTATGCCCGGGGACTGGAGGAGGTTTCTGGAACAGGTTAAGATATATCAGATGCATTAAAACTTGTTGATTTGGCTTTACAATGCCCCAGACACTTGATGGTTATTTAATATTTATAAATGGCTGCTTCAGCTTAGTAGCTGAAAAAGTCTTGTGGACATCATTTTGCATTCATACTAATGGAAGCAAATTGTAAAACTTGCATGCAGTTGTTTCTTTTAGGACTCTGAACAACTTATTACGTATGACCCCTGCAAATCATACTATTCTGTGTGTCCGTACACAAATTTACAGAAAGTGAGCAACGTCAAAGAGAAAGTCAGAAGCTGAAGTAAAGTTGAATGATCTTTACTGTTGTCTTCGTTCTCATGAACAATATTTTGTAAAACTGAAATGATACAAAAGATATAACACCAATTATCGAATGCGTATTCAAATGTCATCAGATAGGCACAGACATAATAGTGAAAATAATGGCTACAAACTATTAACATAGAATAAATATACTCAAAGTATATGTAAATAACTACATAACTTGTAAATAATGTAAATAGTTCCCATTAATTTTTAATTGAACACTAGCAACATATCAGAATGCAATGCACAAACACCCGTGTAGTGACAGAATAAACTGTAAATTAGAATACAACTCGCAAACGATCCTTTTCGAAAGCACAAATGTTATTCGACAGTTGGATCTGTAGACTGACTGCATGGCATGCAGGAGTTTTTGTTAATGCTTTTCCTGATCAGACTCAATGCACGATTACCTGGAATGTCATGTAACTAAATCTACCTATTAGAGCAATGGCTGGAATCAGACAGGAATATAATTAATTACCCGTAAACGCCAGCAGAGGGAGGAAAAGCAAAACTCTAACAGAACATGACACATACTGTCCTGAATTGGTATCTTAAAGGGGACAATGCCACATATTTGGAAAAGCCACAAAAAGGTCAATCTGACCTCTCTTCTACTTCCTTTAGTGCATCACCGCCCAAATAAGCTAAGCAGTTTAAAGTCAATTTCAGCAAATAATAATAAAAAAAATATCGTGTCTCATATAGATCCACCAACTTTGTTTCATTTCTTCACTTCAGAGCCAGCCGTCACCAAGGAAACATGTATTTATTTATTCATCTACACTTGATTAATCATGTTTAAATGGGGATATAGATAGGACGGAGAAATATCGCCAAGAATTTACTTTGTACTTCTCGTTGCAACTGTTGGCAAATAATTTTTGTCATATTTTCCATGTCCAAAGTAGGAAATCTCTGAAACGCAACCCCCTCTGCAATAGACTCCTTTTCACTTTGTTACACACCACTGTCTTCCTGCACGACACATGTTTTTTTTACCCTTTGCTGGATTGGGTGGCAGGAATACACCTCCAACCTTTCAGTGTGCCAGTATGGACATGGTTTATTATCAGTGGGTAGTTGTGATAGACAGTGACATTTACTTTTTAACATGTTTTTTGGCAGATTGTAAATAGCAGGGTCGCTATTACTTGTTATTTATAAATACCACAGTAACAAACAAAACAACAGCAAAAGAAATATCCCAACTCAAAACCCTGAATCACAATATTCTTACTCCATATGAACGTAAACACAGTCCACCACTATCAACTGACACAGCACTTTCAGCCTTACGTAGACTCACATAAAACAATGATAATATTGATATGAAAAATGATAGTGATAACAATGAGAATGAAGACAACTCAACTCAATATTGAGATATCCAATTCCAAGGTATCAGAATCAGATCACAATAAAAGATAAGTTATTCAAATGATTGGGCACTGATTTCAATTGTGGTTGATTAATATTTTTACTGTCTTTTGACAAGTAAATTGTGTGTCTACAATCATACAGTGTGGTGGGTGCATACTTGTACTTGTAGCAGGCATGTGCATATCTGTATTTTTTTATTCTGACTGCAGACGGATGCAGAGGACTGGCAGTATAGGACAGTGCTGCCTCAGAGGAAGTGAATTGCATGCTGGGACTGACTTCATGACACAGTGAAATTATCTGCCAGCCCAAGGGTGGGGTGGATCATTTCCTGTATCAGTGCGCTCATGGGGAGATCCTCATGCATGTGTGTGCACACATCTGACAATCCCTTTCCACCATGTGTATTTTTTTTCCTTAAATAGTAGTTTTGTGTGAGGTCACTCCTTTAATGGGGAAGTGAGGTTGATACGATGAAACAGAGTCTGCAGACTGACTGCAGCCGAGCGGAGAATGATGGAGAGAGCGGGAGGAAAGACAGAGAAGACAGAGGGAAAGA
>KV751346.1:12126091-12148763 GCA_001698575.1 Mola mola
GGAGGAAAAAGAAGAAGGAAAAAGAAAAGTGGAGGAGAAATTAGTGCAGAGGAAGTGGGTGAAAAATGAAACAGACTAGTTATAAGAAGAGACTGTAACACTAATACAAGACAAGTTTGAAAGAAACTAGTTTAGACCACTGGGTCAGACTGGTGTTCTTATGTTCTCCCTGGTGTTTCAGCGTTAATGACAAAAGTTTGTGTGTGTGTGTGTGTGTGTGTGTGTGTGTGTGTGTGTAAATTAATAACATTCTTACTTAAATGAATAGAATTAAGTTCAATTTTAGGTACTTCATAAAGATCCATTTCCCTCACAATTTTCTCCCCCTAACCACCTAGCTAAAGCTAACTAAAGTTAGAGCAAACTCCTTGTAAACAGCTTTTCTATTAATAACCATCTATTGTATTACAGAGGGTATTTACACAAGTTTAGTTATGCATGTTGTTCACCATTTTTTTGTTGTTGTTTTTTTTGTTTTCCTGCTAGTCCTTAAGCAATTTTTGTCCAGGATCAGATGTGTAGAGGAATAAATAATAAATTGCCATGAGTGTGGTGGCTGTTCTTAATGCTATAGTGCATCTACACGCTAAAGGGGTGACTTAATTTTTGTTTATTCTCATTATTAATAATTGGTCTTACAATTAGTGTGGTTTTCATTTGTCGTTAGATGAATGCCAAGTGGGCTGCTGCTCTGAGAAAATGAGTCATCCTATCACATTCTTACTGAGTCACTGTCTCTTTCTCTCGCATGAAGAGAGAAATCCTTCACTTATAACCTGCTTCTTGGCAGGTTATAAGTAATTAGTAGTTGCTATTTATGTAGCCACTATCCAGCCCGTCAAGTTGTCACTGTTTATTGAAATGCTTGGCTGAAGAGATAAGTTGTCATTCAGCTTTGCTGAGTTGCAGGGATGTGGCATTGTTTTTATTCTGTGAGAAAATTTACGGGAAATGAACACTCCTACAAAGTGGTGAGTAAATTGGAATGTCAACAGCATGCTTCTGTCAGCCCTTCACCCCTCTGTCTTTATTGGGTAGAATCTGTTCGTCAGTTGGTTTCGTGAAATATCTAAAACTGTTTTTTTCTTTCATTAGCACATTTGCTTCATTCAGTTGAAGAGTTAAGTAAGTCAGGGATGACACATTTCCTTTGCAGTTGGGTGGTATCAGATGTTTAGATTATGTAATAATGATACTAATGCCCAGCATTTGGCCAATTTGAATTTAATGTGAATTTTAAATAAACAGTGAATATTTTGACAGATAAGCAGGGATTTTTCACTTTGTTTTTCTTATTCTTTGCTTTGCTTTGCTGAAATACATTATTCCAGTTTAGTTTCATCATATTTACTACACCTATGCTTTAATCTGACAATTACAGTATAAATGTGTTTGTATCCATCATGGAGATTATAAACATGTTTCTAGTGAGATGTTGAAAAATTCTGCAAATATTTGGAGGATTTACTTTTTTTCCATGTTTTTTGTTGGTGATGACTGTTGATCATTCGTTCCTTTTTTTCTTTAGGACTCCATAAATGCCCTGGTCTTAGACTTGGACTACCCTGCACTACGCAAGAACAAAAACATTGAAACTTTCTTAAACAGATGTAAGTACGAAGTAGTGTGAAACAAGGGAGATGGCGGGCTCTTTTCTTCATGTAAAGCTGAGAATGGTCATGTTGGCCAATTTACAGTATTATGAATTATGAATAATTCAGTCATTATTTGTTCTCTGTGTACTCAGATGAGAAAGTCATTCAACAGACTCGAGACCTCCAGATGAAGTCTGAAGACTTTGACAGAGTTAAAGTCATCGGTCGAGGGGCATTTGGTGAAGTCCAGTTGGTGAGTATTGGTTAGTTGTTATATGGATGTATGGTTATTTTAGTTGTCAATTCAAAGGCTTCTTTAGAGAGTGATCAAATGTTGGTTTTCTGGATAACATGTAGTTCATGCAGTTTTATTTAACCATATAACTGGGCATCACTGCCATTCAGGTCCGGCATAAAGCCTCTCAGAAGGTCTACGCCATGAAACTACTGAGCAAGTTTGAGATGATCAAGCGCTCAGACTCTGCTTTCTTCTGGGAAGAGAGGGATATCATGGCCTTTGCTAACAGTCCCTGGGTCGTGCAGGTTTGACATTTAATTTACTGGCGCTTCTACATGTATGTTCTTGAAGCTGTAAGATAGAAGATAGCATCATATTGCTAGGATGTCTTCTGATGTCTTATGCGGTCCTGATATAGTTAAAGAAAAAAAGTGTAAGGTATAGTTTTTGTGGAGACTGCTTAACCATACATATTTTATGGTCAATTATTTATTATCAGGAACAGAAATACACTCAGCTTTTTGTAACAGATGGTGGTAACTCTCATCTTTTCGTGTATTGACTGTATCACAATAGCTATCTCTAGTAATGAGATCTTGTTTGTGTTGTTCAGTTGTGCTGTGCCTTCCAAGATGAGCACTACCTCTACATGGTAATGGAGTACATGCCGGGAGGTGACCTGGTCAACCTCACCAGCACCTACGACGTGCCGGAAAAGTGGGCCAAGTTCTACACAGCGGAGGTGGTGATGGCCCTGGATGCCATTCACTCCATGGGCTTCATCCATCGGGACGTGAAGCCAGACAACATGCTGCTGGACAGAAATGGACACCTCAAGCTGGCCGACTTTGGCACGTGCATGAAGATGGACTCTGTGAGTCATCTTAAAAGACGGGAAGAATGCTTATTCTGTTACAACCAACAAATTGGCTTGAGTATAATATTCCTAGTGTTATGAAAATAAAGGTCATTCTAAGGACTATGTTTTGCTTTATATTAAAAACAACAAATGCTGATAATTCAGTAAGTGAGCAAGCTTTATCTTCCTGCTTTCTCATAAATTGCTTTTTAAATGAACAGTTATCCATTGTCCTGAGATAAAAACCTGTAGTTAGTCTACAATGTCAAAATGTACCTGTCTGACTGTCTGGAAGGATATTGATTGCTGGTTTTGTGTTGCAGACTGGCATGGTGCACTGCGACACAGCTGTCGGGACCCCAGACTACATCTCTCCTGAGGTGCTGAAATCCCAGGGCGGCGATGGCTATTATGGGAGAGAGTGTGACTGGTGGTCTGTTGGGGTCTTCATCTTTGAAATGCTTGTTGGTTAGTGAACATTTAATGAAGTGATTTTTTTTATACTAGAGTGCAGAGTGTTTTTCTGTTAGTGATTTGCAAAATAAGGAACTATATCTAGGGTGGAATCACTTGTTGGTTCTGGAGCAGTTTTTAATAGCTAACTTACTGCCATTGCTGTTAGGTGACACACCGTTCTACGCTGACTCTCTGGTGGGAACTTACAGCAAGATCATGGACCATAAAAACTCCCTCAACTTCCCGGATGATGTGGAGATTTCCAAAGATGCCAAGAACATTATCTGTGCCTTCCTCATTGACAGGTAGAAAGTGTCACTGTCTCGTACTGCCACTCTCAGACGTTGCATAACACAGCGTTGGACTGCATTGAGCATAACACCATGTGTTAGTTGTGCTGTCTGCATTTTCCTCTGTTTTTTCATTTACTCACTTCTGATTACTTTCAGACTTAGTTTTGCTCATCTTGTGTGATGAGCTGAGAACACACCATAGATTTGTTACTTGCTTTAACATTTATTCTTTCTCTGTTTCGAGGGAGGTGCGATTGGGTAGAAATGGTGTCGAGGAAATCAAGTGCCACCCTTTCTTCAAAAACGACCAGTGGACCTTCGACACCATCAGAGACAGTTAGTGTGACCACAGTTCAATAAGCAGCTTCAATAAAAACAACCTTTTTTTAAATACTTCTTTGGAATTCTTTATAAGGACTCTTTATAAGGATAATTGTTTATAAGGCTGAAACCTTTGTATTCATTGCACTTCCATTTTTCCTGCAATTCAGACATTCAGTGCCTTTCCTAATCTCTCTCATTCTTCAATTAGCGGTTGCTCCTGTGGTCCCAGAGCTGAGCAGTGACATAGATACCAGTAATTTTGATGAGATTGAAGATGACAAAGGCGATGTCGAAACATTCCCCACACCTAAGGCCTTCGTTGGAAATCAGTTGCCCTTTGTTGGCTTCACATACTTTAAAGAAGACCAGTAAGTCATCTGTCTTCCTAAAATTCATGAACATCTCTAAATGGGTCAAAAATAGACTAACTAACTAGATTAGTTCATGCCTGAAGTCTTGATTTTGTGTTGATTTTGTTCATTTACTCCTTTAGGTTACTAAATGCTTCCAACAATATCTCAGTGGCACATGATAATTCCAAAGGAGAGGTAAGTATTTTCCCATCCACACACCATATCTGCAAGGTGCACCTCCAGGAATACCATCAGTCCCCAGTCTCAGGAAATAAATCAGGGAGGAATCAGGTCATACAGAACGGGCCTGTTGACATTGTGATCAGTCAAGGTTCTTGCCGTAAGATGTTGAGGATAATGATGGAAATGACTCAGAAAAGGATTTACTTCTCTGATCCCATTATTTATTTTTACTTTGTTAGAGTTCTTAGCCACACAGAAAGACTTAAGCAGCTTTTATTGTAAGTGGCTGAGCAAAAAGCTAATAACTTTGAGGAGGAAAACAACAGCTTGGGCCTTATTTTGAGTGTGACACCTCCTGAGGATTCATTGTCACCTCATAACAGGCTTTTATTCTTAAAGTTTTGGGGACTATAAAAATCGGCAATGTGGGATTATTTTTATTTTAATGGTTAATTATTTTGTTTCCAATGTCTAGAAATATTTCAGATCATCTTCAAAGTTCAAGTCAACACTTAGATGCCGTTGTAATTAATATAATGAAATTTATATGGATTTAAAACCATGTGTCAAAGGGTCGTTCATAGCTACAAATCCAAAGAGAATTATATCCCACTTTCTTGTTGTTCTCCATCAACAAAAAAGTGACACTTATGTAACTTTCCTTGGATGACATGCAGCAAAGTTTACCAGCTGTTACTAAACATGTCAACACCTCCATGTGTGATTGATTGATTGGTTGCTGGTTTCTTCCCCACAGTCGGCAGCTCTGCAGAAGAAACTGCGCCACCTGGAGGTGCAGGTGAATAATGAGAAACAGGTCAAAGACGAGCTAGAGCAAAAATACAGGTAGAGTTGCAGAAACATCACTTATTGTTTTTCTCAATTTTTTCCCCAAATCTTGAAAGTGAGTTCTTCTATTTTAGTACAAATAGTTCTAAATAAATAACCAGAGTTTTTGTTTATCAAAGACCTGAATGTTTTATACTTTCAAAAAAATTGCACAAAAAGTACAACTCTACAATTTGCACAATGACCACTTGACACTTTTTTGTTGATAAAATGAAATGGGTTTTTCACGCGTTACAACTTTTAAACTTTGTTTCATCATTTTAAGCCATTACGTGCAAAATTATCCTTTCCTTCATAATATAAAAGTAAATACGTAAATTAGTAAATCAACTGGTAAATCACCAGGTAAACTGGATTGAACAAATTATAAAACAATTCTGTTGAATTTTTGTCCACTATATAAAGTTTCATGAGAAATCAATGGTGAAATTCCTATTTCAGCGCATGTGACACATTGCTAGTAAAATACATTGACTACATACATATAAATTACATATCTTTTTACTGTGCATTAGAGTCCTGCACAATATCGTCTTTTTCTAGTAAACTTTTACTTACTGTTGAAGCACAATAGAACAATAATAGAGCTGCAATAGAGTTTTGTGTTGTACAGTAAACTGTCAGTGTTGTAAAACAAAACTGATTTTTATAGAAGACACATTTCTAATTCCTGATGATAAAAGATTTTATCAGTATGTCTTACAGGTGACAGAACTACTTTCCTGTTTTAGTGTCATTGGCTAAATCAGACTACAGAATAATTAGGTTTTGATGAACAAAGAGGAGTTTTGGAGTGAGTTTTGAAGATATGCAAGTCTTATGATGTCCACTGAAACTGTAAGAGTGGCAACTGCACTTAAATTTCATTGCTACAAAGCTCTTGTACAGGTTGTCTTATTTTTGTTCTACAGAATTGCCAGTAGCCGTCTTGACAAAATCTCCAAAGAACTTGAGGAAGAGGTGAGCTAAACAGTGAACTACTGAATCGATGGCACAGGCACTTGCCAGTGTTGGTGCATATTTTTGACTCTCGCCTACTTTTAATATTTGCTGGTTCAATGAAGCAGCAAATTCTTGCCCTGCGGGCCAGTATTAAGTTCCCAACTTTTCACACATTTTCATGGTGATTCCTAAAAACTGTATTTAAGTAACATTAAAGATTTCTCACTGACATTGTTTCGGTCAATGCCACATTGAGCAAGTGAGGCTCAGCTACAGTGCTTGCAGAATTCTAATGGCCACATTAAAATATCTATAGGGATTGCATTTGTGTTAAGCACCGATTTGATTCTCATGAGCCACTTTTTATTAAGCGACTTATGGAATTACAGCAGCATGAAACCAGCCCCATAGGACAAGTTGAATAAAGTATTTAATGATTGATTTTAGGTGAGCAGCAGAAAGAGTCTGGAGTCGAGTCTGAGGCAGCTGGAGAGAGAGAAAGCCCTGCTGCAGCACAAGAGCCTGGAGAGCCATCGCAAGGCAGAGAGCGAGGCAGACAGGAAGCGCTGCCTGGAGAATGAAGGTGACACAAACATACACTTTTAGTCACGCATGCACTGTGGATTCTGGAACACACTTTTAATATGAGGTTGTCATGTGCAATGTGAAACGAAGAATTCATCATTATGCTGCCTATTAGAATTCTTTACTTCCTGAGTGAGATAGTTGATGAAGACTGGTTAAGAAATGAAAGCTTTGTTTAAATACCACATTTTTAGAACATACAGGCAGAGAGAGACTTTGTTTTTGAGTTGAGTGAAATATGACTTATTTGACAACTTTGACAGCCTCCTGTATGACTTCATTAATTTGGGTTATAACTTCAAGCAAAGAAGTTTTAGTATGATTTCACAGACAGACTGACACATTATGGGTTTTACTGCCATCACCTGGCAAAATAGATGTAGAAACAGTGTGGAAAGCATGCTGATCTATGTGGAATTTAATATCTGTAGGCCTACTTTTGGACTTAGCATACTGTTATCTGTTGTCTCTTCTCTGGATATTATAGGATTTGCATTGTGATACTCATCGCCTTTTCATGTTCTGATACTTAGTAACTGAAACAAAGTTTTAAGTATTGTAATAATACAGTGAACATAATAAGCTGGATGGATTATTTTGAAATGCTGAGTTTGATTACTGTACTGACATTGGTCTCTGCTGGATAATTTGTTGTACAGTCAACAGTCTTCGTGACCAGTTGGATGACATGAAGAGAAGAAACCAGAATTCCCACATTTCTAACGAGAAGAACATTCATCTGCAAAAACAGGTCAGCCCGAGTGCTATTAGTTTGATTAAGTTTAATAACTTAATTGAACTACTATTTAATAACTTAAAAACGAATGTAAAAATGCAACTGTTGTAAATGAAGCGAATATTTTGAATTTAATAGACATATTTATTTCAGAGATATGTAAAATTGCTCTAACCGTGGATTAATAAACTGTTTCGTAAGAGGACCCAGGACATCTGGCACAAAATGAAATGTGACGAATAACAGAACTGCTGACTTAATTTTTTTTTTTTTTTTTCCCTGCCCTTATCTGCCTCAGCTGGAAGAAGCCAACACATTGCTACGAGCCGAGTCTGAGGCGGCAACAAGGCTCCGTAAAACCCAGACGGAGAGCAGCAAGCAGCTGCAGCAGCTGGAGGCCAATGTGCGTGAACTGCAGGACAAATGCTGCCTGCTGGAGCGCAGCAAGCTGAGCCTGGAAAAGGAATGCATCAGCCTGCAGGCCGCACTGGAGACGGAGAGAAGGGAGCACAGCCAGGGCTCAGAGACCATCAGTGACCTGATGGGTGGGTGACACACACAGACTTTGTCATCCTCTGTAATAAGAGTCATTTGTATTTTTCAATATGCAGAAAGTACCTAATCATAGGTTAGGATTAAATACCATTTATAAGCGTGTGCTATATAGAAATTTGTAGAGGAATGTTTGCATGATTGTAATGAGTGAAATGCTTTTTTTACTGTTTGATATTCTGCCGTTTGAACTTAGTTATATAGCTACCTGTAGTTTTGTGCAGTGGAAAATCTATTACATGCAACACGAAATGTGTTTTTTCTGCCTCATTCTATCCTGGAGCTTACACGGTAGATTTACCAAAAAGATGAATTGCAGTATCTATCCAGCAAATAACACGTCCACTATTTGTGTGAGAGTGTGTGTTATACACAGAGCCACAATGGCCATGATCCGAACAAAAAAACAAAAAGATCTGATATTTACAGATACTGTTTATAATAAGAGCCCCCTTAGTCATGCTTTTTAAACAACTATAGAGAGAAAAAAAAAATTACAAGCGCTCTGCTGTAAATGGTCATATAAAATCAAATAACAGCCAGTTGCGCCATTGTAGGTGGGCATTGTGCAACAGTACCAGGCCACAGTTGAACTTATTCAGATACCAGCTTCCATCTGCGTAACTGATGTTAACATAAAGGATAATAATTTAGCCTTAACCTGATTGAGGACATTACACAGGCTATTTAAACTCTCATGTAAAAGCTTTTACTGTATCTGATTGTCTCAATTTAGGTGAGGTCAAGGATTTCTGCTCAATCAGCGCCTCAATGAACTTTGCTCATCTGCAAGTTGTTGGTTACCTGATGCAGGGACCAAATGATTGAGACATAAATCAAAAAAATTCTGAGGAACTTTTGGCTTTGTCTTTCAGGGCGTATCTCAGTCCTGGAGGAGGAGGCACGGCAGCAAAGACAGGCTCTGTCCAAAGCTGAGACTGAGAAGAGGCAGCTTCAGGAGAAACTGACAGATTTGGAGAAGGTAAACATGAGATCAAACTACAGATGACAACTCATTTTTTCACATTCTTCATTGGGTCGTAAATCTCAGCTTTTTAGTAATTACGCCATCCTTGTTTTTGGCCTTGAGATTCTCTCTTCTGTTCTTCTTTGAGTTAACTTTATAGAAAAGGTGGTTAAAAATCTCTGCTGACTAATTCAAAGGACACACTGATCCATTTAGTGAATTTTAGAGAGGAACAAAGCTGAATTGATAGGAATGATGGGGTAAATAGCTATGCACTACAATCATTACAGCTACACTACAGCTGAGATTTGTTTTTTCATTCTATTGGGCTTTTTTTCTTACAGGAGAAGAGCAACAAGGAGATTGATTTGACTTACAAGGTGAAGGTCCTGCAACAGGAGCTGGAGCAGGAGGAGTCTTCGCATAAGGCCACCAGGGCACTGCTGGCTGACAAGAGCAAGATAAAAGTAACCATCGAAGGCGCCAAGTCAGAGTCCATGAAGGGTAAAGGTCCCTGACCCTTCCTGTGTTTACTATCTGCACACGCTGGTCTTTAACAATTGATGTTGTTTGGTGGTGGACAAGGTGGAAACTTCTTGTTACAGCTTCAGATATTTTATTAATGGTGATTAACTTTAATATGTGCAAAATATATCCAGAGATGGAGCAGAAGCTGGCAGAGGAGCGAGCAGCCAAACTTCGGTTAGAGAACCGAATACTGGAGCTGGAGAAGCACAGCAGCATGATGGACTGTGACTATAAACAGGCCCTGCAGAAACTAGATGAGCTGCGCAGACACAAGGACCGACTGACTGAGGAGGTGGGTGCAGTGTTGATCGTCTGTGCAGGATAACATGGAAGTGTGAGTTTAGATATGTCACCTGCAGAAATATGAGTGATTAATAATCCTGTAGCAGACAAAAACAAAAGCAAAATTATCTTTCTAAACAATAAAAACAGTTGTCCTTTCTCATTTCTCTCTCCCATGTGGCATGTTTTCTATTCTTTCAGGTCAAGAATCTGACACTGAAGATCGAGCAGGAGACTCAGAAGCGTAACTTGACTCAGAACGACCTGAAGGCCCAGAACCAGCAGCTCAGTTCTCTGCGAACCTCAGAGAAGCAACTCAAGCAGGAAATGAATCACCTGCTTGACATGAAACGCAGCCTGGAGAAACATAACCAAGAGCTGCGCAAGTCAGTTGACATCATTTCTATTGCTAAAATTCAAGGCTTAGTAATTCTTGTAGAGAGGATAAGGGGTAATTGAATGCTCTCATTTTTGAATACAGAGAAAGACAGGATGCAGATGGGCAAATGAAGGAGTTGCAGGACCAGTTAGAAGCTGAACAGTATTTCTCTGTGAGTATTTGTGACTAAGCAGTACATTATGGTTCTACATTTTACCCGCTGAGTGTATGTTCTATTGAATGTTGCCAGAACAACACAACAACGGACATTTTACTATAGTTGCTAAAGCATGTTTCTATGTTTGTTGAATAGCTGGTATTATCAGTCAAGTGTAACTTTTATTGTATTATCTATGTACAATGTACATATTGATTACATTTCTTTTTATTTCCCTGTGGAAATTTGCAGTAGCAGGTCCCAGAGCTGATTAGGTGCCTAGAGGCAAAGTGCTATTACGTTTTAATATATTAATATCTGATGTGTTTTGCAGACGCTTTACAAGACACAGGTTCGTGAACTAAAGGAGGAGTGCGAGGAAAGGAATAAACTCTACAAAGATGTGCAGCAGTCTCTTCAGGAGCTACATGAAGAGAGGTGGGTTGTCTGTTTGAAATTATAATAAAGATATTTCCCTTTAAATCTATTTAAAACATAAATGAAATGCAAGGTATGTTTTTCAAACGTCATCAAATAAGGAAGCAGCAGCAATTTAATTAGCGTCTCTGTATATTTGTGACGAACAGTTGCCTTTCTTTCTTTCTTTTTTTTTTTTTTTAACTTCTTTCAGGGATTCTTTGGCAGCTCAGCTCGAGATCACGCTGACAAAGGCTGACTCAGAGCAGCTGGCACGCTCCATTGCTGAGGAGCAGTACTCAGACTTGGAGAAGGAGAAGATAATGAAAGAGCTGGAACTGAAGGAGATGATGGCCCGCCATCGCCAGGAGCTAGCTGATAAGGACATCACCATCAGTTCGGTGTGTGGCATCAACAGTCTTATGTTTTACAGTTAATGTTTTTAATCTCATTGAATATGAAAGGGTTTAGTGTTGCAGATTTTAACAACTTTTATGAGCAGAACATCTGTTCATCCCATCAGACAAAGAGAATAGTTCACCTCATGTAGTACAACGTGATGTACAGCAACAATGTGTAAACGTATAAAAAAGACAACTGAGACAACATTTACATATACCAATAAAATAGTGAATATGACATTATTTGTTGTCCCATGCAGCTGGAGGAGGCCAACAGGACCCTGACCAGTGATGTTGCCAACCTTGCTAATGAGAAGGAGGAACTGAACAACAAACTGAAGGAGGCTGTAGAAGGTAATTCAAAACTCCAAGATTAGATATTTTTAAAAGCAAAAGACATGTTTTCTCTTTTAACCTTATTCATATATTGTGGCTTATTTTTTCTTTTCAGAATCAGAAAAGTCAAAGGATTGGGAACAGCAGATCTGCCAGATGAAGCAGATATTTGAGAAGCAGCTGAAGTCAGAGAGGACACTGAAAACTCAGGCATGTCTGTTATTAAATGCAGCAAAGTGACAGTGACTTGAGAGGTTTTGTTTTGAAATTAGGAGTTACATTTTAGAGGAACCAGGAATCAAGTCAAATAAGATCAGTGTGTTAACACTTACAAACTCAAGCTAAAGCCTGACCTGTGACACGTGTGTCTGCTTACAGGCTGTCAATAAACTGGCAGAGATTATGAACAGGAAAGAAGTTCGTGGCGGAGGCAGTCGCCGTGGTAACGACACTGATATGCGACGGAAGGAGAAGGAGAACAGGAAGCTGCAGTTGGAGCTTAGATCTGAGAAGGAAAAACTCAACAGCTCAATCATCAAATACCAGAGAGAGATCAATGAAATGCAGGCGGTTGGTAGAATGTTTCCACAAAGTTTGATTTCATGTATGAAAATTCCTCAGTATTGATGTCATTTTAAGCAGCTGTACAAACATGAAGGACCAGTTTCTTTTTTGTGATGGCAGTTTCAGTCAGCAGGACCAGGATGTGCTGCAGTATCTTCTTTCCTACATCAGTATGTTTGACTAGAACTTTTGTCTGCCATTTTTTTTATTGGCAGCAACTGTCAGAGGAGAGCCAGATGCGTATTGAGCTTCAGATGGCTCTGGACAGTAAAGACAGTGACATTGAGCAGCTGAGAAACCTCCTGCAGTCGCTCAGCGTTCAGTCACTGGACTCTGCCAGTGTCAACAGTGGGCCGGAGTTTGACACTGACGATGCATACACAGGTGAGAGCTTACCTACAGGGAAACCATCCCCTAATATGTAAATATAACTCTTACCCTACTGTGAACAACAAAACATGATCTGGTTAATCGTAATTAACGCCGCATCTTAAAAATGCACTGAAGTACATCAGAACTTTATGTATTTTTTGAGGGAGGCAAACTAGTTGAACTTTTGAAGAAAGTAATTTTGAAAGCAGTTTTTATTTTGGTGGCTAAAACATTTTCGTTTTCACAGCATGGTTATTTTTTACTGCACCTGTTTTTCGTGGCTGCTTTGGGCCACAATTTAGTATTAGTTACTAGATGGCCAATCATTTCAACAATAAATCAACATTAAACATTAAAAATATTTTAAAAATTCCTTAAATTTAAGACAATAAGACCACAAAATCTTTTAACTTTCTTGCTTCAAAAATACTAACACAAAAATCAGAGTTGCTTCCAATTATTTTCTTTTATCTAATGGACTAATTGTTGCAATTCTGCTTGTGCTGTACAATAAATTGAGTCATTTTGTGGTATTACAAATTGCATTAGCTTTCATATACAGTATACATTTAAAACATATATACATAAAGAAATGGATTAGACCTTCAAAAATCAAAAATGAACCATATAAAGCATTTTCTAGAACTGTTGGAGATGGATGAACACTGTTTTCACTCCTGTTCTGTGAAAATCTTTTCACTCAGTCATTCTTATTTAAGAAAAATAAAAATAAAATAGTGTCAATAGGAAAAAGGTATTTTACAACACTGGTAAAAAAAAAAAAACTCCCCTTGCTGATGTAATTCATTGATAAGAAAAGATTGGGTTAGACCTGCTCTACCTGTTAAGTGTCATGAGACAACTTTTTGGTGTTATTTGAATTGACTTCACTTTCATGGTGTCTTCTGTGTTTTTTACAGAAACAAGGCTGGAGGGCTGGCTCTCACTCCCTGTGAGAAACAACACCAAGAAGTTTGGATGGGAGAAAAAGGTATAACGCTGCCATGATAATGATGTGTAACAGACAGTTCCTCCTTGATCAACATAATCTTACACCATCTGGTATTTGGCTCTAGTATGTTGTAGTGAGCAGCAAGAAGATTCTTTTCTATAACAATGAGCAAGACAAAGAGCAGTCCATTCCCTACATGGTGCTTGATATAGAGTGAGTATAACAGTTGATCTGCTTCCAATGAAAAGACAATCTAGTATTGAGCTCATGATGTCCTGTAGGGCCTTTTTGTAGTCATAAGTGGACATGGACCTTCTTTTACTTTCTTTGCGCAGCAAACTCTTCCATGTGAGGCCTGTCACGCAAACAGATGTGTACCGTGCTGACGCCAAAGAGATTCCCAGGATATTCCAGGTCTGTGTAAGCAGCCCCTAAATATTTTTATTATTGAACCTCTGGATGATCATGTTTATTAGTTACCAAATGCAGAAATTTTGACAGAAATGCTCTCTTCTCTTTTTCTGTCAACCTACCAGATTCTTTATGCCAATGAGGGTGAGAGCAAAAAGGAGCCAGAGTTTCCCGTGGAGCCACTGCCCATTGGAGAGAAGTCCAGCTACATCTGCCATAAGGGCCATGAGTTCATCCCCACGCTTTACCACTTCCCCACCAACTGTGAGGCGTGCACCAAGCCACTGTGGAACATGTTCAAGCCACCGCCTGCTCTGGAGTGTCGGCGCTGCCACATCAAGTGCCACAAGGACCACATGGACAAGAAGGAGGACATCATAGCCCCATGCAAAGGTAAGAGACCGCTGACGGAGGGACTTATGTATGTGCCATCAAAATTATTGCTGCAGCTTCAGCATGTGAAAAACAAGTGTGAATTTTGAGTCCCACCTGTGTTGCTAATAAAGACAAATGAAGATTATAATGGTCTTACCCACCTCTAGTGAACTACGACGTGTCCACGGCAAAGAACCTGCTCTTGCTGGCCATATCTCAGGAAGAGCAGCAGAAGTGGGTGAGCCGACTGGTCAAGAAAATTCCCAAGAAGCCTCCACCGCCAGAGCACTTTGCGCGCTCCTCACCACGGGCCTCCATGAAGGTCCAGCCCAGCCAGTCCATGAGGAGGCCCAGTCGACAGCTCCCCACCAGCAAGAGCAGGTAGCAGAGCAGACGAGAGAAAGCATTTCTCTTTGTGCACAGTGTGTGCTGTTTGTGCTTTCTTACCTGCAACAGCAAGCAGTAAATGTTAACATACAGATCATTTCACCATTGAATCTACAGCTTCCCCTAAAATGTTAAACACAATTCGGTTGTTTCCTTTCTCATACAAAATGTTACTGTGTCAGCGCGTTGTAGCTTTGCTATATTTAGCTGTCAGTTTATCTGTCTAAAGTGTGCCTGTCGACACTGTTTCAAGGAATTAATTCCAATGTCCAAATGTAAAATATATTTTTATAGGAATTACACATTTAAACCTATTATTTTAATCATCTATTATTCTGCACAGTATTTTCAATATTAATCAATTAATCATCTATCTATAAATAAACTGCGAAAAATGATCATCCTGGTTTTTGTTTTTTTTTTTTTTTCGAGGATAAAGTGACATCTTCAGATTCCTTCTTTACTCCAACCAGTGTTTAAAAACTCAAACTGTTACTGTTTGAAATTACAAAGAAAGGTAGCAAATCCTGCGTTTAATAACCAACAAAAGGTTTATACTTTTGCTCAAAACAAGAGTGAAATAATTATTCGATTATCAAAATAGTTAATCTATTAATTTTTTTTTCAACGGAGTAATGGATTAATTGTTGCAGCTCTAAATGTTTATTACTTTATTACAGGACACTTCTTACACTTGTATTGCTGCAACCTCAAATGCTGACAGTAACAGAACACAAGTAGTTCAGGAAAACAATTCCCTCTTTGGGTTCAGTAGTTAAAAGTTTTGTCCTGTGGATTAGCTGTGGACCATTTTGCCTCCTGACAATTTTGAATATTAAAGCCATTCTAGATGAGTATTTTGAATCTTAAATGTGTTGATATTGGCTGCTAGAATTCTTGTGGATCAAAAAGCTGCATTTATATCCAGATTTTACTGCAGTGCCCGTGAGGAGTGTGTTTGAAGTGTGAGCCAGTGAGCAGCTGTAGGCCATTGTTCTCTGCATTCATGATTTGCCGGCAGAAAATGAGTATGTCTCCAGTTTCCCCTTTGTTCATTCTTTTTGTTTTACTCAGGATCCCTCTTATGTTTTACCACATTGTCTTGAATGTGAGGAACAGTAGCCAGACTGAAAATGACAGTCTTTATTTATGGATACCATATTGGATGTGGAGGTGTTACCTGGCTGTAAAAACTAATCTCCCCTTTCAGATTGGAGGACTTTGGTCTGCAGGACTGGCACTGGGCATTGGATATCGATGATTATTCCTCTATTCATTTCTAATGGCTGCCTATGGTAATAGTGTGTCCAGTGTGTGCTGTGCTGTGCTGTGCTATGCAGTGTGGTGACTTCAGCACCAGCGGAACAGTTTGCAAATCTACAGTTGTCACTTTGCTGTGATTTTAAAAAGAGAAGGAACGCTGTGGATCAAATCTGAATAATAGCACTGTTCTTTAACACCCTCTGCTGTTCATTCTCTGCTACCTTGAAAAGACCCATCATGCTTTTTAGGTTGATAACTGATCACAAAAATTTCAGAAGACCAAACTTGAATATCCCTAAAGCTGCTGATTATAAAGATATTCTTCGGTAGTCACATCAGCCTGTTATTGTCCTTAAACATTTCTCACCCATAGTGACCTCATCTCCTCTGACCTCAGCCCTTGCAGGTCAAATGGCTTCAAACTGAGGAGAAAAGAATCCCACAGTGGACACTGGTTCAGTTGATGACTTTTCCAACCTTGTTCCTCCTTTCCCTGTAAACCATTCAATTCCTAAATGTGTGTATGTGTGTTTATAACCAAAAAGCATCTTTTTCCACTAAATGTTCTGACACAGTCCTGAGGGCCTGTACTACGAAGTGAGGGAACTGGATTATCTAGGTAACTTTAGAAGTAACTTTCTGAAATTGTGCATAACTTGAAAATTAAGCTCTGTTACGAAAGGTGGATAAGATTTACAGAGTTTTGCTGCCATAGCAATTTCCTTGTCTCAAAACTGCTCCACACAGTTTGTTGGTAGTTAGCTTGATGTTACCTAAATTTCCATTCATAAAGGTAGTTCTACAGTCAAGGTGTGTTAAGATTGAGATCTTTATTAGGGGTTCAATTTCTGCGATATAGCATGTGTTCAGAACTGAATTATCCAAATTAAACATGTACTGTATATATTTAGACTTTCACAGGTCCATCATCTATTTTCACAGCATATTAGGACTATTGTGGGTATAAATACCTGGGGCTGTTGGTGCAGGTGGGTGGCCTAATAATTGGAGAAAAAAATTGCCACATATATTAAACCAATCAACCAACCAACCAACAAACAGGCAAGAATAATAAATCATTGTTTTTTCTGAAAAGGTTAGATTTAAAGTAATGTCACATTATGTCTCTTCTGATGCTCATGATAATATGGCGATTGTGGTCTGAAA
Source organism: Mola mola (assembly GCA_001698575.1). Classification (NCBI taxonomy): domain Eukaryota; kingdom Metazoa; phylum Chordata; class Actinopteri; order Tetraodontiformes; family Molidae; genus Mola; species Mola mola. The sequence goes on from KV751346.1 coordinate 12,143,015, forward strand.
TTACAAGAATTTCATTATTGCATTTGATGAGGTTGGCCTGTAATTTAATGACGTCATCATTATAGGTATAATACACTTCAAGCTGTGACATCAGCTGTTGACACAGTGAACCAGTTTTGAACAGTGCAGACATGGTTTTTTGAGAAATTATTTTTTTTTTTTTTTTTTTTTTAGTTTTTTCTAAAATGTATGAGTAGTGAGAATATTTAGATATTTCAGATCTGTTACTTGTTTTCTCAGAAATTTACCAATATACAGTAGATAATCTCAAAAACACAAATTTTTTTTCTCAGAATATTTCTCCTGTCTCTCAGCTCCGACACTGTTGTACTTGATATTGCGATTCTATTACAAATAACAGAGAAGTCAAAACAGAGACAGATAATACGACAAGAACAGTGTGTCTGCAACTGTTGCCAACATTCCTCTCTGGCTTTTTTGAAGTCATCATTGCCTAATATTATCATTTTACATTTTCTTGGAATAAATATGGAGCACAAGTCACAATGGAAAAACTCCACCTTAGCCGCTGAACATGCCCCTTTCATACAAACGTACACTAAGTCAGAGGAAGATAAAACTGATTTGGCTAACTAACATCTTATTCAATGTTGCATTACCATTTAACTCCAATTCAGAGTTTGTCCACATAGACTTTTTTGATAACCCTGAATTAAGTAGGTTAAACTCCTTCGTAGTTCAGGTTGTCAGGTTACAGTGGTGGTGGTGGTGATCTTTGGATACATCCACATGTTGGGGCTTGCTGGTCCACTGGGTGTTTTAAATTAAAGCAGTTGTACCATATTTTGAGTTAAAAAGCCACTTTCATGTTTTTATCATTTTTTTTAAGGACTGAACATTAGGAAAATGTTTATTATTTCTGTTATTAATAAAATAAGTGATATAGAATACTTTAATTTCCCCTTACAGACTGTAGCCTGTTGTATATGAGGTTTTGGTTTCAGTGTAAATACTGGCAGTAAGTTATTAAAAAGTTGCAGTATATTTGGAGCAATTTAGATGTTTCCATCATTGATATTCTTTAAAAATGAGTTATCAAAAATCATATTTTTTCAGTTAATAAACAAATATATGATAAAGTATTTGTTAAAAAAAAAAAAGCGTATTGACAGTATTGGCCTGAAACATCGGTTTCAGATGAGTTGTATTTGACACCCCAAACAGCTGCACTTATCAAATTGCTAGTATCAAATTCTACACAATCAAGCCTTAGAAATAATTTATCCATGAAAAAAGATTTGTGGTATTTTAGGTTTTTGCGCACCATGAGTTCCTATTGACAGATGCACTTACGACAGTGAATACTGAAACCAAAGAAAATTGAGCTTGGTGATGGTCTGACGACCAATTAATTGAGCATAAGGGATGTGCAGAATTCTTTAGCTTATATTTAAATCTGAGGACCTGCTCCTCTGATTGCTGAGACTAATCTTGCATCTGTTTCTCTTTCCTCCTCCAGTTAACCTTGCTTGGATGTGTGGTACGTCGTCGAGGTGTTGGGGCATGTTTCCTCCTCAATCAGAGACTCTATATCAAAGCACCATTTGCAGATCAGCACACTGAACTCCACATCACAGCTCTGCGAGCCACTGTGTCGTGCTTCAGCCTGTGAGCATCTGTGTTTTTCCTTTTTGTTGGACTCTTTTCCCAATCAAAATGGTAACAATGATCAAAGTCAATGTGATCTTTCCACCTGGCTGAAAGGCTTGCAAGTGTGTTCGACAAAGTCTTGCTCAGGCCCATGAATAGAGGACTTATATATGTCTTGGTTACTAGACTAATTTGTTCAGCTGCCACAGAACAGAGGAGAGCTCTTATAAGCCTGACCAAGGCTGGTGTGAAGAGGATACACTTACCTCAGCATTTCTCACCAGGACACACTGTCTGAAGGACAAAATAGGACAACTCTCAACTCTTCCTCACCACTTACACATTTGTGGATGCTTGTGGCCAATTCAAAAGAAAAGACATTTTTGTGTTTAATGATTGTGGACAATATATAGGGTTTTGTGGGGAACACTACACTCAGAAGATAGATCTGTAACCTGTTGGCTGAATGCAGCTGGGGCTGTGGAACTTGATCCAGTTACAGTGTTTGGACTTTGGCTCCTTCAAACTTTAAGGCATTGATTGTAGCTTCTTGTTTCCCACAATTCTGGTTTCAGGTGCGTGTCCGCACAGAACCTTGAACGGGGTACTTAAAAGAGTTCACCTACAAATCAAATATTTTTCTTCTTACCTGTAGTGCTGTTGATCAGTCTAGAATGTTTTTGGTGGGAGTTGCTTCTTGTTGTGGAGATATCTGCCATCTCTCCAGTATAATAGAACCAGATCATAGTGCTCAAAATACATTTTAAAAAATTCAAATAGCAAATGTCCCTTTCACAGCTGGGTTACTCAAGATAATCCATATCTCAATTTCGATCATCAATCTGCTGGAAAGAAGCATGCCTCTACTCATAGATAAAAGGATAGCTGATTAAGCCAACAAGGCAAGATAAGTTACCACTCAGATGAAAACACTGCCATTAATGTTTCCACCCTGCTCCAACTGACTCTTGTCAGTTTCTTTTTGCAGTGATCCTACATAAAACTGCTCAAGCCTGTAGATTATCATAGGTAACCAAGTCAAGATTTTTGGTAAGACGCATGACTGTTAAGGTTTTGTGCTCTTCTTTTGGTACTTTCATCATGACACGACAAATGCAGTCTAGTTCTATTAGAGTCAAGAGAATGTAGAAATTTCTTCAGCTGACATCCCATAAAACTTAGCAGCTTACACCAAAACAGTATAGATAAGAAAAAAAAAAAAACGTACTTATGATTTGGGGGTGAACCATGCCTTTAAGCAAATGATTTGAACAAGTTCCTTTCATGCCACTTATTCAAGTCTCTGACTCAGGCACAGTTTAAATCACCAGTTTGTTGTATGAAGATTACAGTAACGGTTATGAATGAACAGAATCCTGCTTTGAATGGCATTAAATGGAAGCCCAGATATCAGATCCTTGCAATCTCTTCTCGCAAGATTCTTTCAAACCTGCACTGTCATGTTATGAGGGTTAATGTTTACTGAATTCAAGGGGTGGACCGTTAATGCTTTTTTTGATCCGAGCTCGGCTCCTTTTCTTGTTTGAATGTACATCTGGGCTTTACCAGAGATGACACGAAGGCATTGTATTACGTGTATCCAAATATACTTGACTGAAGCCCCCATTTATCACCAACTGCTCTGAGTGAATTTGCATGTGTTTGCCTTTTCAGGCCTCATACTTCAGTGCTGTCAAAAACAGGACTCCAACAATTAGAAATGTAGATTTAAGTCATGTCCTGACAGTGGAAGTGAGGGGAGTTATTCAACAATTAGAAGCTAAAACAATGAAGGTATGCGGTCATTTTCAGTGAGTCAAAATACTAAGCAGCACTATTCCATTGAAAGTTTTTATAAAAGCGTTTGTCCTGATATTTTTGTATTAAAAGCAACCAGACTCTGAGTTTGGGCACATTGTTGTGTGTATGTGGCTTATACATGAGGAGGAGAGTAACTGTGTGTGTGCGTGTGTGTGTGTGTGTGTGTGTGTGTGTGTGTGTGTGTGTGTATGTACTGAGTGCTCTCCTTTAACCATAAAGCATGTTTTATACATATAAATATACACAGTATATATTTTACATGCCATACAGTGCACATTATATTATTTATACAGCCTTGTCCACTTTGTATTTGAGGGCTCTACATCCAGATTGCATGTTTGCTACCAAACAGCTCTATAACAACAACAATAAAGACATGGATGTGCCTTTTGGTTTTTGATTACTTTTCTGTCTTAAAAATAAATACATTACTACCAAGCTGTAACGCTGTAAAAGGTGTGCAATGACACTGCTCATTTTATGGATCAGCCTTTAATGCATGAGACAAAGTACCACAATGTAAGAGCCCATCGTTTTTGCTTTATTAGAAATGATTCAAAGAGAACTTTACACCTATGGCTTTTAAAAATAGCATTTTTCCATCCTGAAAAGGGAGATCTCAGATGTCTGTAGCTTGACTAATACCACCACATTTTCTTTACTTAGAGTAAGAAAATACATTGTTCTTTGGTCTCAGTTCCAGTCATAGCAGATTTTTAGTCACAGGAATGTTATAGAAAGGTGTGTGCGGGATAAATACTGAGGTAAAAACATTTAAGAAGCCCATTTTTTGGGTCAGTATTACTAACAAAAGTTACCCGTCAGTTTTGTTTTTACATCTGTAGCATGTCCAGAGCAAACCAGTAACAAATCTGCTGAACAGAGCTGGAAGACAGTGACATGAACTGCAAGTTTACATCACAGCCAGTCAGTCGGAGGATCCAACTTCTGACGGTTAGTCTTCTTTCTTGGACCTGCTGCTGTGTCTCTGGTAGTAGAGCACAGTGAGCAGCACCCACAGGTTCAGCAAAGTTATGACGATGAACCGCACGAGAACTGTGAAAATGCAAGATTTTTTGGATTTAAATCAGATACCAGTACACTTGAACCAAGTAATAAATCAAACACCCACAACAGAGTTGGTGCAGCTTCTTTTGTCTGGATCTTACAGTGACTTTAATTAATCCTTGCATTAAACATTCATTTTCTACATGAAAGTATGACACTCCTACCTAAAAAGTTGAAAATCACTTATTTTAAATTTGTTAATGTACTTTCTCCCTGCTAATTGTGAGAATTTTGTCTGAATGTTAGCTGTGTTCAATTAGAAGGTTCTCAGAAACTCCACTTTCATCAGTAATTAGACAAAAATAGAATTACTGATGGTGAAATAAGAATAGATTACTGCTGTTAGAAAATAATGACATCTTTTAAAAGAAACTAGAAAAATTACCGCCTCGCAAGTTTCCGCGAGTCATACATTGCAGAAATGTGGACATTGAAAGAACAGTGATAAGTTAGGATGAAGGGCTGGGATTGTTTTTATGGTATTCCCACTAAAATGCAACCTCAAAAGATGACCTTTGACCTCCAAATTTTACCAATTTACCCTCAAGTCAAAATGTGAGTTTGTTCCAAATTTGACAAAAATCTCTCAATGCATTCTTGAGATATTGAGCTTCCAAGATTTAAAATTTCAGTGACCTTGACCTTTGACCTACAAAAGAAGGTTAATTTGTTCGTTTTCTGCCGCTGGTCTGGGTCGCGGGGGCAACAGTCTGAGAAGGGAGATCCAGACATTATTCTCCTCCACTTACTCCTCCGGGGGGGACACCAAGACATACCTGTAGAGATATAATCTCTACAGGTTGTCCCTGGTCTGCCCCGGGGTCTCCTCCCGGATGGGCATGCCCGAAACACCCCCCCAGGGAGATGTCCAGGACGCTCGAACCACTTCAACTGGCTTCTCTCAACATGGAGGAGTAGTGGTTCTACTCCGAGGTCCTCACCCTATCTCTAAGGCTGAGCCCAGCCACCCTGCGAAGGAGTATTCACGATCTCATTCTTTCGGTAACTACCCACCCAAATGTATAACCGTTTTTTAACATAGGTGAGGGCTGGAACGTAGATTGTCTGGTAAATTGAGAGCTTTGCCTTCAGGCTCAGCTCTCTTCATCACAACAGACCACTTTAGTGTCCGCATCACTGCAGACGCTGCCCCAATCCATCTATGAATCTCCCATTCCCATTTCCCCCTCACTTGTGAACAAGACTCTGAGATACTTGAACTCCTCCTCTTGGGGCAGCAACTCTTTCC
>KV751346.1:12156204-12189137 GCA_001698575.1 Mola mola
CGCACGTTAAAGCACGTTATATGAGCGCAGAAGCAAGGAAGCCAACAGTTTAATCAGGTTGCAGGTGGGGTTCTCCTCACATGAGAACCAGGAAGACACCGTCAACATACGTGTCAACACAGTCCCCATGCATTTCCATTTCCATCAAAACCGCGCAGTGTACTGGTCAAGGAACTGTAAGGGTCGAGTCGGGTCTAAGAAACTAAGAAATCACGTACCCGATCAGCTCCAGGAGGAGGCTGTTGAGGCTGACTCCGGTCGTTGTTTTCGCTCGCATCAGTACAACAATCTGAGGGAACTTGAGCACCATGCACACGAACAGCGTGCTGAAGTTAGCGACGTGCAGCAGCGTGTCGGACTGCATGGCCTGGAGCTTGAAAGAACTAAATCTAAATTGAAGATTACTGCCGCTGCTGCTGCTGCTGCAGTGGTGAAACTACTTTCAAAGTAGACGAGCTTAGAAAATACTTCCGTTCTTTCAAAATAAAGGAAGGGAAAAGCTTAACTTGTTATGTAAAAGTCTAAAAGTAACGTTGATTCTTTTAAAAATCAAAGAGAGATGGATAGGTAGATAGGTAGGTTGGTAGGTAGATGCGCAGCTAGATGGATAGGTGTATAGGTAGATAGATAGACAGGTAGACTTTTATTTTGAAAGCAGGTTGATAGAGTCCTTCATTGTTGTTTGAGCTTGCCCGTTTTCCTGTCAGCCTGTCAGCCGTCGGCATCTTCGCTCATTTCCGCATACAGCCACTGAAAGCTTCGCCCACTTCTTGTGCTCAGAAATTAGAGCAGACGATTTGATGTGAGGTTGAGCCCTCCTGCTTTCTCGTCCATATGAGTTCCCATTTTTAGCGTTGATCGTGCGCCGAGTCCCCAGGCCGCAGTCACCTGATGGACATCATCAACTTCAAACTGAAGATGGAATTTTCACAACAAATGAAATATATCGCATATATGGTCTTTGTTCAAGTTTGTTTTGCTTTCTTGTGCTATTTTTTTTCCATTAAATGTGGGCTTTCAATGTTTTGCAACATCATCGCGTTCTGTTTCTATTCACATTTTACACAGCGTCCCAACTTTATCATTAAGTATATTGTAATATACTTTACACCAGGAATTGCCTCAAATGTATCTTGACATTACACACTATTTCATATAATCCACTATACTGGTTAACAGCTGGGATTATCTTGTAGGCCTAGTTTTAACATAACACATTTAAGAAATTTAGTTCATGAAATCTTCAATATATTATTTTTTAAACCAGGGAGACAAATTTCACAACTGACAGGTCATGCAGTCTTCTAACTCAAATTTATTGGGGACAAACATTTTATCCAAATTCTTAAAATTTAGATTTAAAGAAAGGGGCAGTGTTTTATAACAGCATAACAATAGAGGATCACTTCAACTGTAAACCCCCCCCCCCAAAAAAAAACCCTGAAATTTGCTGTAACATGTAAATGGTTGACAATAAGCCACACCACCACTGAAATCACAAAAAATGAATGTCATTACATGGCTTCATCATAGAACAATGGCTTTAAATCCTGACAAACTTAAAACAAAATGCAACAGCTATTTAAGTAAAAAAAGATAGAAATTTCAGTTGTTTGGACCTGTTTTGCATGTCCCTACGACACTTTTTACGTGCACAGAGAAATGGAGGTGTATAAAAAAAACCCTTTCACTCATTCAAATTTGATTAGGTCTCTTATTAAGTATCTGATTAAACATCTGAGGGGGGGTCAGATTACATGAACCTGATCCGCTGGTGTCCTTATAGGGGAACAATTTCTGAATGTAATGCATAATGGGATCAATAAATCATTGAATATGTGTTTTTTATGCATCTACATATCACTAATTAACAGAGATAGGAAAGCAAAAACATTACAATCATTAAAAATTGTATTTCTCCTGACTCCTTCCCTGATATGGTTACTGTGATGTCTATATTTTACTTAAAATTCACTCTGCTGCACCATGCCATCTGCTCCTCATAAAAAGCCCAGGGTAAAAAAGAAAAAAGAAAAAGAAAAAAAAAAAAAGGATCTAATATGCCGAGGTCTGAATGTGAAGTGATTTGTCTCCAGAGGTGCCTAGCAGGGCAGCAACTCTGGATCCTGCTTGCGCTTGTGATGGCTTCCAGACCAGAGTAACAGCCTGTCCAGTCTGACCACTTCCAGCCCCAGTGGAGTGGACAGTCTGCTGCCAAACATCTCGTTGCTGGTGTTGGAAACATGCTCAGAGGAGAGAGATGTGGAGCTGCGTGAAGGCTCCTGTGGCTTCAGCTGCCCCTACAAACACACAGGGTTAAAATCACTGTCAGATGGTTGCTGCTAATGTTCAATCGCAGAATGGCGGTTAGTTGAATCTGCCATTAAATTCATCAGGGACAAATTAATCTTTGATACTCTACGGTGCTATATAAATGACTGTCAACAGTAAGTAGCTATTTGCACATTACTTTTAGTTGCTGTCAAGTTCTAAACAGTTTACGGGATGTGCTAATATCTTAGGTAAACGCTGCATAATTAAAACATTAAATCGTCTGCATCATTGCCTAGTTTCTATGTTAACACTTTATATGTAGGCCTAAGCATATAATACAGGCTTATATCAAGTCAATGCACTTTTTAGCACACATTAGTGCATCTCAAAAAACTTACGATATGACTGAAAAGTTCATTTTTGCCCTAATTTAATAAAACACGTAAACTTCCATATACTGTATTCTATATATACTTAGAGTGAAATATTTCAAACTTGTTTTTGTTTTAAAATATATATTTTTGTCATTATGGCTTATACACTTAAAGTGAAATATTCTAATATTTTTGGACTTTTTTGTTTTATTTTTCAGCTGTAGGCCATCGAAATTAAAATGGTAAAATATCTTAAACTTTTTTAGTTTAAGTTTAATGAGTTATCACAATATTCTAATTTTTTGGAGATGCACTAGTAATGAAAGACACATTTGTGCTTATAAATTCAGTGCCAGGCTTGAGTTGAAAAAGATATGATGGCACTGTCATTTGAATATGTTTAGCATTGGAAAGCATGTTTATTATAATAACATGGTGTGTTACATATTAACACAGAAATTTCAATATTTGTGATGTAGGACACAGTTTTAGACTTACCATGTGGTCATAGTTCCTGAGAAAGCCCCAGTTCTTCTCCCTGAGAATCAGAACGTGTTGGTTAGGTCCGTATGGCTTTGGTTAGCCTACCAATAAACTAATGCACTGCCAAAACAAACTGGCTTGGTGCGGTTAGTTTATAGTCACCATTACATTAGGTTCATCACCACCTCAGAATTATTCAGCTAGTTTAGTTGCTTTACTGGCATACAGCGCAGTTTGATGACCTTTAGTGGTCCTCACCATTCCCGCACTCCTCTCCTCTCATTCCACACCACATCTTTCCACACTTGGTCCTGTTTGACGGTATCGATCCTGTCCTGATCGAGCTGTGGGGACGCCGGGTCGCGTTTGTTACCGCGGCGCGTCCTCTCCGCCGGCGGCTCGGTGCTTACAGGCCTGGTGCCGCGGGTTCGTTCCGGTAGACGGTAGCCTGCAGAGGACACCCGCCGAACACTGCTCAAATCCATCCTGGTCGCAAGAATAAAGGGGAAATCAACGTTTATAGCGAATAAGAGGAAGAAAAAAAAACCAATCAAGGTTGTGTTGTTGGCGCTTGTCAGCACCATGCGTGCAGAAAAATCACTGCCAGTACCTCTGTTTATGTTTCCATGGAAACTGTCTTACTGTCTTCAACCTTTGAGGCAATTAACACCTTCACAATCACAGCTGGGAGCTGTGGACGTGTTACACTGACTGTGACATGTGATATTGTGGTTTCACAATTTGCTTTCTAGTTATTTTCACCACAGCTGGTTATCAAAACATATTAATGGATGTGACTCCTCTCCAGTTCAATTAGGGACACAAGGTGTTCTTTTGCTACTGGCATTTATTCCGCACATCCGTGCTGTTACACATGACCTGAGAACTGAACAAATGCAAAAATAATAAAGAATGAGCTTGATACGCTCACATAAAAATAACATTATCATAGGGAACAAATCGTAAGTATTTTTCACAGACACAATCTTCGACCAAACGTTTTAAAGTATGCAAGATAGTCAACTTAAAATTCCTTAAACAAAAAAGTAGAGTGGCCATGTGTATTTACACAGGCTGATTAAACATTGCACCGACAATTATATGAAACGTACCTCATTGGCCGCATTAACTCAAGAGGAGTAAACCGGAACTTTCATCTTCGCTTTACGTCTTCAAATACTTGTACTCGGCGACTAAAGAACAAAAAACGGACGCAGGAGCGGAACCCCCCCGGGCCCACCCAGGCCCGCCAACCAGGGACCCGCCAAGGCCCCCGGCGTGGAGCCCACAAGGTACCAGAGAGGCCAGAGCCCCCACTAACAGGGTGGTCCGAGACCCACCACGACGGGGGCAGCAGGAAAGCCCCACGTAGTCAGGATAAATGTAGTCTCAAATTCTTGTTCTCTTCATCTGCACTACAGGCTACCATGCTCTTTTTGTCTTCTACATAGAGGAAGATGATTTGCTGTGACGAGTCCATAACACCCAGGTAAAGACGAAAGAGCGAGTCTCTTTTGGTTACAAAATGTCATATTAAATGTTTCATATACTGAATTTATTAAAACTATACGTACTAGAAAATTCCAGCTATTACTCAGTATATCGAACACTTGTCACCGATATATGTTTAAGGGTTGGTTGTAGCGTTTATTAATTTTATTTTGAAGACCGGAAAAGGCAAACGCCATTATTCTGAAACAGTAAGTACCTGAGCTGCACCACACACTGAGGACGAACGAAAATTAAACCCGCTTTTAACTTTCTGGTGATTATTTTCCCCTGTCATGAGCGTACTGAAACAGGCATCAATGTCAGGGTACTGAAATGGTTTTAAAACGTAGCTTTAGTTAAACAGAACATTTACTTCTATTTCGAGTCGTAAAGAGCATCTTCAGCAGATGGAATGCTTGGCCCAGTGTTGCTAGATAATATCGTCTCTGAGGAGCTAACGTAAGTGAACGTCGTAAGACTTTTGGCAACTTTTTTCTCCACTGAATGCGGACATAGTCTGTGGCTGTTATCGGCTTAAATTCATATTTGCTACGCAGGTAGGAAAATGAATACGATGTCCTGTAGTGCAGCTAGCGCCATCTCCCAGCTCTTAACATCTGCTAGCATCCGGCTAACAGTTTACTGTCATATCTTGTATCAGGTTAACATAAACAACAGATATGTCAAATGTTTTAACTGGCGGAATTTACTGGAACCAGCGTGTAGAGTGTTTTGATAAGCTGACACAGCTTGTTCTGCCCTAAGCGCCACACACCTGTGAGAAACTGGAGTGGTCAACACTGACTGTGTTTACCTCCTCACCCGTAACGTTGTCGCTCTAGTTTACTCTTGCTCGATCTAACGTAGGTTAAATCTGTCGGAGGAAACGGCCAAAATAAAGCGTCACAAAATGTAGCTACTATATGCAGCTCAGTTTCAAACCGCCCATCCAAAGGTCCCATGCTAATGTGCCCTGTATGTATGAAGAACTTTTTGGCTATAAATTAGTGGGACGCAGACATGTGTTTTAAGTTATTCAGTAAGATCAGACCTCTCCTCGGGTGGGCCTATTATTAGGAAAGAGGTATGCACTCTACTGAGTGCCGTTTATGTTTGTAATGTGTTCAACTTGGCAATTAAAACATTCATTAACACTGTAGTCAGATAAAATGGGTAATATGTTTGTATCTCACAAAGTAATCTTAAAGCAATGCCTGCCAAACTATCTTATCTGAAACTGTCAGATGTTTACATCTCTCGCATGCTCTGCTGGTATTCCACCCTCCTCCTCCTCTTGTGTTTTTTGGCAGATCGAAACCAGCTTTTACATTGCGTTTACATTGCCACTGTATTGGATAAAATGTCATCCATCCATCCATCCATCCATTTTCTACCGCTTATCCTGTTAGGGGTCGCGGGGGGGCTGGAGCCTATCTCAGCATCTTCGGGCGAAGGCGGGGTCACCCTGGATAAGTCGTCAGTTCATCGCAGGGCTGACATATAGAGGCAAACAACCATCCACACTCACGGGCAATTTAGAGTGATCATTTAACCTAACCCCCAGTTTGCATGTTTTTGGACTGTGGGAGGAAGCCGTAGTACCCGGAGAGAACCCACGCAGACACAGGGAGAACATGCAAACTTTGCACAGAAACGCTCTGACCTGGAATTGAACCCAAGACCTTCTTGCTGTGAGGCGACACTGCACCACTGTGCCACCATGATATAAAATGTCATTATTTGATAAATAATAATAATAAATAGAAAATATAAATTTCCCATTATTGAACCCATACAGTATTGGGTCAATATATGTTATGCATCCCAAAAATTTTAATCTTATTAATATTTGACTAAAGAAAATATCTGAAAGGCCATGTCACATGACCCTGACAGGTTTTACTGTTTTTTATTACTTGATGTAATCTCGAATTTTTAACAAAAAACTGCTTTCCTTGGCCTGAAATTAAAGACAACATAAGCAAAGCAACAGTAAACATTAATTTGTTAGATCTTAACCCATGGATTGTGGGGTAGAGTGGACTGAAATGAGTTAACTGGACTTCTATGACATTAGACATATTGTCACAGTCAGAAACACACAGGTATAAAATATGTGAACTAAAAAAGATGTAAAAATAGTAATGCATGTTGGTGCGCTGTGACACTGTCATGGCTTTTTTTTTGGATATTCAAATGGAGTAGAGCAATTATTAATGCTATTAATAACTCATGTGCTTCCTCTACTTTAAGTAAAAATGTCCACTATGAGAGTGGTTTCATTGTTCTTCCTGCAATATTCTACAAATGATAGATATTGTTGTATAGAGGGCAACAGCTTACTGTTTAATTTAAAATAGTTTTTGATCATATTGAATCCCCTTAATACTGGTTCAGCTACACATACAGTAAGAGTGAATTCTTGCTTGCTTGGACTTCAATGATGAAGAGCACTTGTTTTAATCACAACCAGCACTTTGCTGACCTTTTACCCTGTTTTTTTTTTTTTGCACTGTCACCCTACAGCTGCATTTTCTGCATTTTGGGTCTCATGGTTGAGTAGATAGATGAACTGGCAGTGGGGTCAACAGTACACACCACGGGAAAGTGAGAGTGACATCCCATCCAAGTGAGAGCACCACGCCTGAAGTTTTAATTAGCTGCTGAACTTGGGAGTCTTGGATCAACAGGGTACAGCCAGAGAGAGGGCATGCTTTATTGGTGCTTGAGGAGGGGATTGTTTGTGCGTTGGGGTTTACTTTGGATGGCAGCTTGGTTAAATGTCTCCCGATTTTAGTTAGACTGGGAACCTCTTAACAAAGGAGAGCACAGAGAGAAGGTTGCAATGAGTGTTGGTTCTTTTGGAAGTTTTTTGGCTCAGTGTTGCCTTTCCAAGCTTCGGACTGTGTGTATACATCAGTAAATGTTTTAAAATTGGACTAGATGAGATAATTAGACTAAGTACATGTTTTAAAAGTAGATTTTTTGGCAGATCATTTTTTTTGGTGTCTAATTTGGACCTCCTCATTCTATAATCCTCAAGCCTATCTATCAGATTTTCTTGTTGGTTTGACAGTCTGGATACAGTATGTCTGTTCCTATCATTTACATGCGTGTTGATGCGTTAATATTGTAAAATTGCAAACATCTTTTTCAGTACCTACAACTCCTTTAGATGAAAATCTAAAGAACATTATTTTAATGGGATGGGGCCAGGTCATGTAAAAGCTCTGCTAATTTAAGTCCCCTTCTAATAGAAGTGGATTACACACTGCTGTTTTGAGATTAGACCTATTTGTGTTCTCAGAATAGGACTTCTAAAATTGTCTCTGCCACAGGCCCTGAGGGGAAGATGACAAAGGAGGATGTTTCAGAGGCTCTCAAGGGAGATGCTGTGCAGGGCTGGAACTCTTCCTATCAGCGGCCGGTTATCCACCAGGTGGCCTCTGCACCAATGCCCAGCGACTGCCGTGAGTGTTCACAAACACAATACACTGCGCACTGTGAAGCTGAGTGGAATTTCGGGTTAATCAACATCTTCACTAACACTGGACAGATTCTTAAAAGTTTCAACATAAACAGCACTCTGACTTCAACTTGAAAAATCTTTCAACTGTGTTTTAATCAGTTGATAACATGCTAAAATGCAATGATAGGCAAAGGTTGAGAGCTGGCTGACGTGATGCAGAGAGGAAAGGTAGATGTTTTGTGTTTGCAAGATACAGGTGGAAGGGCAGCAAGGCTAGAAGCATTGGAGCAGGGTTCAAGCTGTACTTTCATGGTGTGGATAGGAAGAGTAATGGAGTAGGTGTGATCCTGAAGGAGTAGTATGCAAAGAATGTTGTGGAGGTGAAAAGGGTGTCAGACAGGGTCATGATTGTGAAGCTGGAAATTGAATGTGTAATGATGTATGTTGTCAGTGGTTATGCTCCACAAGTTCACTGTGAGATGGAAGAGAATTCTGGTTGGAGTTGGATGAAGTGGTAAAGAGTATTCTCAGGAAGGGAGCAAATTATCACTGGGCATCTTGGTGAAGGGAACAGAGGTGATGAAGAGGTGATGGGAAGGTTTGGCGTCAAGAAAAGGAATCTCGAAGGTGGTGGATTTTGCAAGCAGAATGGAAATGGCTTTCGTCATTGTCCTCTTCCAAAGGAGGAAAGAACACAGGGGGACATAAACTTAGCACAAAAAGTAAGGAAATTTGTGTTTGGTCAGTTATTTCTTTTTTTGTAACAATGCGTCTTGGCAATAAATCGTATACTGTTGGAGAGCCTGTTCATTTCCCTTTTAAACGGTGCCACATTTGTAAGGAAAATTCTTTTGTGGGATGAGCAGCAGAGTTCAGTACGTGGGTTGCGCCGATGGAAAAACTTGCTAAACCTTCTCTGCCAAATGCCAAACAACTTATTCTGCTATTGACTCTTGTTTGGTGTCATTTATTGGATTGGATAATTGAAGTCTGAAGAAACAAGACATATCGGCAATTTAATAATTTATTCATTTAACAAACAGGGGCCTTACTAGCTTGTGAAAGAACCATACACAGCCAAAACAGCCTGGCACCTCCTTCCCATGTTGGTCACCAGCTTCGTCACACACTGCTGTGGGATTGCATCAATTTCTTCAACCAGCATTTGTCACAAGTCAGTCAATGTGGTTGTGTTGTTCACATGAACAGCACGCTGAAGCTGATCCCTCAAGTGTTACATGGAGTTGAGGTCAGGACTGCAGGCAAGCCATTCCATCTACTCCACTCTCAAATTCTGAAGGTAGCCTCTGATAAACCCTGTTCTTTGGGGGCGAGCGTTGACATCTTGGAAGATAGAGTTTGGTCCCAGACTGTGGAGATATGGGATTGCCACTGGTTGCAGAATCTCATTTTGATATCTTTCTGCATTGAGATTACCTCCAATGATGACAAGCCTTGTTTTTCCAGTGAGGGAGATGCTGCCCCACACCATCACAGTGCCAAGAAGCATTGTTACAACAAAGAAATAATCGACCAAAAAAAGATTTCCTTACTTTTTGTGCTAAGTTTGTAGCACCCACATAGGGCGGTCCTGTAGCGCTTATGACTGGGTAACTTCAGCAACAGAGATCAGGGAGACAGGTAGGGAGGTATTTGGTGGGTTTTCTGGACAGAGGACGGATGATAAGAAAACTTGGTGGTGGAATGAGGAAGTACAGGAGAGTATTCAGAAGAAGAGGTTGGCGAGGAAGAAATAGGATCGTGAGAGAACGGAGGAGAGTCGACAGGAATACAAGAAGATGCAATATAAGGCAAAGAGGCAGGTGGCAATGGCTAAGCAGAAGGCGCATGATGAGCTGTATGAGAGGTTGGACACTAAGGAAGTAGAATAGGATCTATATTATCAGACACAAGGATGGAGCTAGGAAGGATGTGCAGCAGGTTGGGCTGATTAAGAACAGGAATGGAAATGTACTAACAAGTACAAGATGGAAGGAGTACTTTATGGAGCTGATAAATGAAGAAAATGAGAGGGAAAGTGGGGTTGAGGAGGTGGAAATTGTGGAACAGGAAGTTGAAAAGATTAGTAAAGATGCAGTGAGAAAAGCTTTGAAGAGGATAAAGAATGGAAAGATTTGAAAGAATGGCAGATTTGTAGCAACTACAGAGGGATAAAGCTGTTGAGCCGCACAATGATGATTTGGGGAAAAAAGTAGTGGAAGCGAGGCTAAGAGGAGACATGAATATTTGTGAGCAGCAGTACGGTTTCATGCCAGGAAAGAGCACTACAGACGCCATGTTTGCTTGAGAATGCTGATGGAGAAGTATAGATAAGGTCAGAAAGAGTTGCATTGTGTCTTTTTGGATCTAGAGAATGCCTATGACAGTGTGCCGAGGGAGGAACTGTGGTTCTGTATGAAGAAGTCTGGAGTGGCAGAGAAGCATGTAAGAGTTGTCCAGGATATGTATGATAGCAGTATGACAGTGGTGAGGTGCGCTGTAGGAGTTTTGAGATGGCTTCAAGATGGATGTGGGACTCTATCAAGGATCGTCGCTGAGCCCCTTCTTGTTTGCTATGGTGATGGACAGACTGACAGGGTTTTTAGACTAGAAAAGCTCTTTGGCTTGGAGACAGTGGATCTGACAAAAAGACAGGATGCAGAGTTCGAGGTGGCAGGGTTAAAGATGTTGAGATTCTGTTTGGGAGTGACGAGGATGGGCAGGATTAGGAACGAGCAGATCAGATGGACAGCACAGGTCACACGTTTTGGAGACAAAATTAGAGGGGCCAGATTGAGATAGTTTGGACACGTGCAGAGGAGGGATAGCTAATATACCGGTAGAAGGACGCTCAAGATGGAGCTACCAGGCAGGAGGCAAAAAGGAAGACTTAAGAGGTGATTAATGGATGTGGTGAGAGAGGATATGCAGATAGTTGGTGTGAGAAAAGAAGATGCAGAGGACAGGGAGAGATTGAGGAGGATGATTTGCTGTGGTGACTCCTAGAAAAAGTTAGGTAAAGCCAAAAGAGGAAGAAGACTGTCAGGTAAGCAAATGCATAGACTTTCACACTTGCTAAATTATATCCAGTGTTGCAATTCTTTTAATAGCTGAGGTTATCTGTTTTCAGCAGCAGTTGTTTTCTCCTCATGCTTCATTTTGTTCACAGCATACCATCCACTGTTGCATCTGATTTCACTCTCCTCTGCTAGCACAGGATGGGCATTTCCCAAGATTATTAATTGGAAAGAACTGATTGAACTGTCAGTAGCAGAAAGTGAATGTGTGTCTGTGCTACAGAGTTTTGTAATGTCTCTTAAGATGAATTTGTGAGAAACTTACAGAAAGGTTTTGGTTTCCATTTTCACTAATCAAGATTAGATTAATTACATTTAAATGTGTCTATGTTATTTCCTCTCTCTCTCTCTCTCTCACCAGCTGCAGAGTTCTCCTTCTTTGACCCCAGTGAGCCGCAATGCAGAGAGGTTCTTCTGGATCCTGGAACCACCATACCCGAACTGTTTGCTGTCCTCAGGCAGTGGGTGCCCCAGGTTCAGAAGAACATCCACCACATCGGAAGTGAGGTATCACAATCTATAATATTACACAGTCCATGTGTTTTAGTATAGTTACATTGCGGTCCAGAAGTTTTTGGAAAAATATATTTTTCATTGTTT
The DNA here is from genome assembly GCA_001698575.1 of Mola mola. Classification (NCBI taxonomy): domain Eukaryota; kingdom Metazoa; phylum Chordata; class Actinopteri; order Tetraodontiformes; family Molidae; genus Mola; species Mola mola. The sequence goes on from KV751346.1 coordinate 12,167,973, forward strand.
TGCCTCTATAAATCACAACAATGGATTTGAAATAAAACAATCAGGACATGATTGAAGTGCAGACTTTCAGCTTTAAGAAGAGGTTTCACAAAAATATGTCATTTACCGTAGGAATTACAGCCATGATATGCAGCGTACCTCCGTTCTCAGGGGGCTCAAATGTATTTGGACAAAATAACAAAGTTCTACATATTTGCGTAGTTGTTAATTCTTGGATGGAAATCATTTGCAGTCAATGACTGCCTGAAGTCTGGATGTTTCCTCCCTGGCTATGCTTTGCCAGGCTTTCACTGCAACCACCTTGAGTTGCTGCTTATTTGTGGGTCTCTCTGCCTTCAGATTTGATTTCAGTAACTTGAAAGCTGCTCTGTTGGGTCGAGATCAGATATCGAACATGACTGTTGATGAATATTCCCTTTATTTGCTTTCAAAAAGTCTTGAGTTGCTTTTATATTGTGCAGATTATCCATCTACACCATGAATGGCTGTCCTATCAGTTTTGTAGTATTTGGCTGAGTGTAAGCACAGAGTATAGATAGATCTGTACACCTCAGAACTCATTTTAATGTTACATTATCAAGTGAACACCAATACACAGGTGACCCTTTGCCATTGGCAGCCATAAATGCCCATGCCATAACACTGCCGCCACCATGTTTCATAAATGATGTGGTAGGCTTTGGACCATGAGCTGCTCCTTCTCCTTACTTTCCTCTTCCCATCATTCTGATACATGTTTGTCTTGATTTCATCTGTCCGATCTCATTCCATAACTTGGGAACCATTTTATGGATGTTTTTTGGCAAAGTTAAATCTGGCCTTCCTGGTCTTAAACGTTAACAGGTTTTTGAACCTTGTTGTAAAACCTCTGTATTTACATTCATGAAGCGGTCTCTTGATTGCAGACTTTGACAATGGTACACCTAACTTCTCCAAAATATTCTTGACTTGTGGTGATGGTGTGATGGGGTTTTTCTTCACCAAGGAAAGGATTCTGCCATCATCCCCTTTAGATGTCTTCCATTATCTATTATTAGATTGTTGATTTTACCAATCTGCTTAATAGCTCTAGTCAAACAGCTGCCAATCAACTCAACTCCAGACCTTTTATCTGCATCTTCATGTGTCGTGAAATGCAAGGGAACCATGTGACCACACCGGGCCATGAAACTGCTTGTTAGTTAATTGTCTAAATACTTTTGAGGTACTTAAAATAAATCAAATCTACATAAAATGGCTGTAATTCCAGTAAATGCGATATTTTGTTAAACCTCTTAAATTAAAGCTAAAAATCTTGTAATAAAAAAACTAAAATACGAGAAAAGTTCCAAATTCATTGTTGTGGTGTATGGAAGCGAAATAATAGAAACTGTTATTCTCCAAATGCTCTGTAAATTGTAAATTGTAAACTGTAAACTGTAAATTGCCTTAGTGCAAACCCCTCTATCTAATTTATGTTGGTGAATTTTAAAACAACTTCCACCTTGAGTTAGACAAAGTAAGTGCAATGCAGTAACTAGTGCAGAGGGTAAAATCAGGTGACAGTTTCCCTTTGAAAAAACAAAAAAACAAAACCCTGTCTCGATGTTAGCTTTTGCAACAGTTCTCATCCAACTTTTAGTAGGTATAATATGTTGAATTCTGAGTCTCAGCTCAGTTGTAATTTGTTAGATCTTTGCTCCCAAGTTTAATTTGATAGCATGAAATGTTTTAATCCTGCACAGTGACAGCGGTAATTAGTGACACAATGCACATTTCTCTTTGGACAGATCCTAAAAAGAGGCTGTGGTGTGAATGATCGGGATGGCCTGACTGATATGAGCCTCTTGCACTATTGCTGCAAGGCTGGAGCCCCAGGCATTGGTTAGTATTGACAGAGGGATGTTGTATAAGCACTCTAACCTGGAAAGCCTGTATAAATACAAATATACAGTCTATATATTTTTTTGTCATTCGTATGTTAGTTTGTGTTCTTTCTCTGATAACTTCATTCTTGTATGACTTGATACACACTGCTCATTATTGATGCTAATGTGACTACACTCCCTCTTAACACACCCATACAAGTATCCTTTCCGTTTTGTTTAGGTGATGCAGATACAGCAGCCAGCTTTGCTCGTCAGCTCCTTGCCCTGAGTGCTGATCCCAACCTTCGCTCACGCTGGACTAACATGAGGGCTCTGCACTATGCTGCCTACTTTGACGTGCCGCAGCTTATCCAGGTGGTGTTGCAGGCATCCCAGCCTGGAGGTGAGATGATGGCTGTAGTGAGGGTTGAGGGAGAAACAAAATTTTCATAGTCCGTGCAGTAGAAACATTTCTATTTCCTATTTTTTATCTGGCTGCCGATGCTATTAATTCCACAGCAATTATCTTCTTCCAGATAAACATACTGTGTTACCATTCCACTAGTTCATCCCATCATTGCTACAGTCAGTACATTTCAATGCACATTCCTGCAGTGCAGCCTGCTTTATGAAGTGCATCATCTTAAGTCACAAGGATGTTGATTCTATTCTGGTGGCTATAGTATTTGGTGCTTTAACACTATTTGGTATGGGTTTCTTAAATTTGTCAGCTCTACGTCTAGTGGCAGTTGAATAAAGACATCTTTCCTGCAATGTGACTGATAGAATTAGATGTGAGTTTACTGCAGATTGTTTAGATCAGATTTATCAGTTATTTCACAGGAATCCAGTTTATAAAAATCAATACTTAGGAGATAAAACCTACTGTTGTTTCCTGACTGAAAGTTTTCCTTAGTCAAGTAACACTGCATCACACCCAATTATGGACAAATTATATCAAAATATACAGTATAAAGCATTTTATGTCTTTGTTGAAGCACACACCTAATGTTTAAAGTTTATTTGGTTTAGAATATTGATCCTGTTTTGCAGGACACCTTGATATGTTCCTTTATGGTATCCTATCAAATCAAATCAAATTCTATTTGTATAGCCCAAAACCACAAATTACAAATTGTCTCACTTGGCTTTTACAAACTTTACAGATGTGACAACCTCTGCCCCCCCCATGTCTGGGTGAGGAAAGACTTAAACCCTAATCACTTGTACAAAACACAACAACATGACAATAGCAGATTAGTAAGAATACATAAGACGTTAATGAGTCCAAGGGTATATGAAATCTATAAATTCAGATGTATGAGAAATCTGTTGACCCAGAAGCAGGTGTAGTCTCTTGGTCCAAAGTCACTATAATCAATGAATCAGTGTATCACAGAATATCCCCCCAGCAACCTAATCCTGTAGCAGCTTAACTAGGGGCTAGATAGGCTATCCCTAAGTATAGGCTTTGTCAAAAAAGAAACTACTATTACCTACTCTTAAGAGCAGAGAGTGTATCCGACATCGAGACTGGAAGATGGTTCCACGGGAGAGGAGCTTGAAAGCCGAAGGCTCTGCCTCCCATTGTACCTTGGGAGATTCTGGGTACCACCAGTAACCCTGCATTATGGGATTGTATGGTTCTGATTGGTTGATAGGGTACTATAACCTCTTCAAGATATGAACCTGACTGACCATTAATAACTTTGTAGGTGAGGACAAAATTTTAAATTCTGTTCTGGATTTAACAGGAAACCAGTGCAGAGAAGCCAGTATGGGGGAAATATAGCCTCTAATGTTGGTTCTTTTCAGTCCACAGGCTGTTGCATTCTGGATTAGGTGAAGAGTCTTTTTCTGCACTTTGTTGAGACAGGATATGCTGGATTTTAGCTATTTTACAGAGGTAAAAGAAGGCCATCCTGCAAATATGTTTTATCTATGAGTTAAAAGACAGCTCCTGGTGTAACAATAAAAAGTTATGAGATATCCATTTTCTTATGTCCTTAAGAGATGCCTGAGGTTCAGCTGACTTATGGGTTTTATCTGGCTTCATTGATAAGTATAATTGTGTATCATCTGCATAGCAATAAGTTTTATGGAGTGCTTTCTTCTAATATTACCTAAAGGAGGCATGTACTCTATAGAGTGAATAGTATTGGTCCAAGCAGTCCAAGTCCTTGTCGAACACAGTGACTATCTTATCATATCTGGATGAGTGGTCATTAACATGAACAAATTGATATCAGATAAGTAGGACTTAAACCAGCTTAATGCAGATTCTGTAAAGAGATCATTTGTAACTTTCACCAATGCCATTGCTGTGCTGGGATGCTCTGTAAAACCTGATTTGAAATCCTCAAATAACTATCATCCTGAAGAAACATAGTTGTTTACTTGTTTACTTGTTTACTGTAGAATTTTTGAAAGAAAGAAGAGGTTGGATATTGGTGTATATTTGGCTAGCACTTCTGGATCCAGGGTTTTTTTTTTTTTTTTTTTTTTTTAAGAAGCAGTTTAATTACAGCTGCTTTGACAAACTGCGGTGCATAACTTGTTAAAAGAGACAAATTGACTGTGTTTAGTAGTGTAGTGCTACCTAGGTTTTAAATGTGTTTGAGTAGCCTATTTGGCATTGGATCAAATAAAAAAGTTGACTGTTTAGAAGAAGATATTGTTGTAATTAGCTCATGAAGATCAACTGGATAGAAGCTCTCCAAACACATATGAGGACCGGCAACTGCCCCTATGGTACCCATTGTTGAGCTCAAATCTGATAGGCATAGTATATTTTTTCTGATGAGTACAATTTTGTTTTTAAAGAAACTCATAAAATCATTCTTGCATTGTGAAGGGCCTTCCTTTATGTATTAAGGCTATCCGGCCAGGCCAAGCGTGACTCCTTCAGTTTAGTGGAATGCCATTTCCCTTCATGTTTGTGAGTTTTCTGTTTTAGCTTGCTAGTATTAAGATTATACCATGGAGCTAGTGCCTTGTGCTTTTTTGTTTTCTTTTTGACTGGGGCAATAAAATCAAGTGAAGCATGTAGAGAGCCAGCAGTGCTGTCAGCGAGGTGATCGAGCTGGTATCAGCTATAATTTACATATGTTTCTTCTGTGTTGTTGGGATATGGCACTGAATGTATTGCAGAGGGAATGATTCATTTAAATTTTTTAACAATGTCTTCAGATATGCATCTGCTTTAATGACTAGTGACTCTTGGCCTATAATTAATGAGCAGATATTCAAACATAAGATAATGATCTGATAAAAACTTTTGATGCCATATGTCAGAATAATATCAAGTGTATGATTAAAAGTGTACATCGCTTCATGTACACACTGACAGAAGCAGATTGAGTCTAGTTTTGAAAGAAATGCAGTTCCATGTCTGTCCTTTTCAATGTCCATATGGATATTAAGTCTCTTACAATGATAACTTTATCTGTTTTAAGGACCAAGGCTGACGAAAACTGAAAATTCAGATAAAAATTCATTATAGAGTCTAGGTGCTTGTTACAAAATAACAAACAGAGTTGGCTGCAGAGATTTTATGGTTGGATCAGAAATGCCTAGAATGAGATTTTAACATGAGTTATAATTTACTTTGGGCTTTAGTTTTATTGATAGGCCAGAATTGAAAATGACTGCCACTCCATCTTGTTTGCCAGTGTCTCTGGGAATGTGAGTATTAATATGACTGAGAGGATTGGATTCATTAAGACATAAAAATTCATCTTGACATAGCCAGGTCTAAATAAAACAGAATAAATCAAAAACAATCTTTTTTATTTAATTTAAAACATTTATGTGGAAGGGTGGCAGACACAGCCTCTATGGAGTTGTAAGTGGACGACTCTAAAGGAAGTGCAGAGAAGCATGGAAGACTGCAACTCTGCTTCCTGTCCTCAACTCTAAATTGTCAATTTGGCTGACTAATAAATCTGGCCATATTTCTAGAAATGAGATCAGCTCCTTCCAAAGTAAGATGTAGAAAGTCTGCCAATTGTCAGTGAAGCCCACATTGTTTGCTTGACACCACCTTGACAGCTGACAGTCAGAGGTTGAATGATGACATGTGGCTAAATATATCATCGCTGGTCAGATTAGGCAGTGTTTTGGCAAAAGCATACATAAGGATGAGCGGTATTAGGTTGGTTAGGTTGTATCCCTTTGTTTTTATGTCTATTTTGCATTCAAATGAAGCTGTAGTTAAGTCCAGAGTTGATGAGACTTACGCCACGTTTAGACGATTACTAAAGTAATGGCCATACAAAAAATGGAAAAGACATTCTTTTGCATTTAAAAACAAATCTGCGTGGCAGTGATGACGCTTATCGTCGTTCACGTGGAGATGCAAAATGACTGAAAACATGGCTAATGCTGGATTTTCTTAGCTTTATCTAACTTATCTAAATGGATGGGGATAATAGACATAAAGTAAATAACGATTATTTGCTGCTTAGTACACATTTGTAGTTTCATACAGAAAAACATTACTTATTCTGCTATCATTGTGTGTCTGCTGTGGTTTACTGTGGTAAACATGCTGCAGCTACACACCACAGACATCTGCTGTTGTCTTAAATAGCTCACTGGCAGCCTGCGGCTTATCCTGAGCTAAATCTTTGGCAATTTTGCTGCATTTTTTGTGTCACTGACTAGTTCTGGCTGAATTCCCAGGCCTGATAGTCACGGTTTGTCACTGATAATATGCATGTGCAAATGGGGCCGTAGCTTCACCGTTTTAACTGGATATGCTGTTGTAAATTTACACGCCGACAGTAGTGGTTGTTTTTTCAAAATATTTTACTCCCAAACTCCCAAAAGTTTCAAAATTTTGTATTTTCAGGCCCCCGAAACGCTGTCATCGTGTAATGGAAAGGCCAAAATGCAAAAATAGTTTATTTATTCCTTTTGCATTCATTTCCATGTTCCCTTTGTATGCCTTCCTATTATTCAGCATAATGTTAGCTCCTCTGCTTACAGTGCTGGTTGAGGTGTGTTGGGCCTTTGCTTATACGTAAGCAGGAGAGGCTTGTTTGTGTGTTTAGTATTGTCATTGTTGCAGTGCCACATTTATTTCACAACAGTTTTTGCCTTGTATATCAGAGTCCTGCCTTTTATAAAATATAATGGGTTCTTAATTATAAGAAATGGGCCTTTGGTTATTGGTTATACTTATTGACTGGCACTGTAACTGTACCAATTTAGACTGTGCCATAAATATACATAGAAATTGACGCTGGCTACTGAATAACAGTTGATTAATTAATGTGAATCGGTAGAGGAGTAGTTAGTAAGGTAATGAGTTAGGGTAACGTCATAAAACCTTATTTTCCATAGCATGCATATTGTATAAAGACACATCAAGAGGCATTAAAAAAAAGCCCTTTTCAATTTGGATATAAATAATGTTTGTCATGTTTATGTGCCAGATGCTTTAACAGTGACTCCACCTGGGGACTGGAATTAATGTTAGTGTTCCAGTTTTCAAGAGCTTAGTTAAACTCAATTCATTTATTTATGATTTAATTTTGCCCTGTGCTCTGGTCCAGTTATTATATACATTAATCCCAGCTAATTTGCTGTAATGGTGGTGCCAATCCCCTCCAGCACTGTGATTATATAATGACATTTAAGTCAGACATATCTTGTTTCATTTTCAGTCATGTATTCCAACACAAAGGGTGATGGAGACAATGTTAATAAAGCAATACAATCTCCACAGGGGCAGGGATTTAGTTTTTCTGGGGACTAATTGAGTGTAATTGATGGTCAAAAAATGATGTATCTTTGTCTTATTTTGAGATAACTACTATAAATCCATATAAGATAATGTTAAAAGGTGTTGAAATGTATAATCTCTAATAAAACGCATCATGCAAATCTGTCTTTATCTTTTAGATGTAGATGCCACCTGTAGTGACTTTGAATTTGGCACTGCCCTGCACATCGCTGCATCCAACCTTTGCCTGTCTGCTGCCAAATGTCTCTTGGAGCTGGGAGCAAATCCTGCTTTCAGAGTAAGTTAGTGTACAGTCTTCTCTTGCTAATATGTTAGTTTGACAAACAGAATTCTAATATCCAAACCATTCAAGAAAAATTCTGACATTTAATCCTCTCCTATACTTGGTTAATGACTGGTTTTTAAAGGTTAGACAGTAAGCACAATATGAGTAAACAAACAAACCTAGATAACTGTTTTCTCATTGTTTTGCGGTTTTTACTGAATCTTCATGAGAGCAGGTAGCCTTTCACCTGCCATTTCCTCTTATGACCAGCAGCACTTTGAACTGTGGGCTCATTAAACTTCTGTCAAATGTCCTATTATGCACTTGACAGTTCTTGCAACTTTTTTTCTTTTTTAGTAGCAAAAGTTCAGATATGACGACCCAGAAACATAATGATTGAATATTTCTAAATCTTAGATGATTTTTTTTCATGAACAGAAGTATCACTGCATTTTACTTAAATCAAATATATTTTATGTGCTTCGATTAATTTATTACTGATGGAAAATTCTGCCAGACAAATTTGTTGATTGTTCCTTCTTTATCATAAATATATTTCCACATGGTTAGGTAATGTTATTTGTTTGTACCCTATTTATATCTGGAAATTGTAACAAAATAGAGTACCAGTATCTGGCTGTTAAGTTAAATTGATTAAATATTTAACTTACACTGTAAATTAGTAAAATCTCATCTAATTGCTTATTTTTTATGACTGGCTATTCAAAACTCAAAAATTAAATAATAAGCGCAAATCTTCATACTTGAGAAGATGAATCCAGCAAATGGCATTCTCATAAGTTACCAGCTTTTAGTAGTTGATTTAACTACCAGATCACCTTATATAACGCAGTCCAATATAGCATCACCAAAACAGCATAGACTAGCATAATATTGAAAGTTTACTACTTAGACACCCTATCAACAAAAACTAATCATGATAAACCCCGTTGCAAAAGAAGTCCTTATGATTGGCTAAGAAATAGAACAGAGAGCAATCTGTGGTTACTGTCTCTGGCCATACTTTCACCAAGTATTGGCATATTCTGACTCAGCCGGCTGAGCTGACAGATAACAGTTTAAAAAGGCAATTGTTTGCGATACAGATTTCCCATCCAGAGTACATTAATCTGTTTCAAATAGACTACTTGAAAATAGATCACTTGAAAAACTGCCCATAGTCAGTCTGTCTGTGTTGTGCTTTGTGCCTGTTGCAGCCATTTTAATGCCTTGTTTGGGGAGTTTGCTGTAAAGCTCTGAAAGTTATCTCAATTGAATAATAAACAGCAGATGCTCAGTAGATGCTGATGTCCTATCAGGACTATGCATATTCTATTGGTACTATTGAATATAAAATGTTTAGCCATTAATATTACTTGCATTAAACAAGAGTTTTTTTGTGTGTGTTCATTAAAGCTTTTTCCTGTTCTTTTATGCTTTAATTTTTCCACTGGAGGTCACCAAAGCACTACACATCATTACCTACTAATTCCTTTGCTCAAAGATGATTGCAAAGTGTACACTGTATATAGATCTGCATCTTAAGGAAAACCTTATAAATTCCCTACATTTACAGAATTTTCAGGATTCGAGTCATGGATGTTTTTCCTAATATAATATGTAGGGAAGTTTTTTTTCTGTCTGCTTTCATATTTAGGGTTCATTGAGACTTTTTGCTTCCAAGTAGAGATAAGTTGCATACATGTTGTGGTATTAGTAATCCTCTTTGTAGGTATGAAAGATCCAATATGTGTGCTGTAACGCTATCAATTTTGACTGAGTTAAAGGGCATATAACTTTGATTATACTAATTTGCAAAATGCACTGACATGGAAAAAATACACATAGAAGATGGAACTTAGTGAAAAAAAAATTGCAGTAGTGTTTTGCATTACTATCATCTACCTTTGTAAGCACCATTTTCAATTTGTGTAGATATGTCATGTACTGGTATGATTTACAGTATGTACAAGACTGTCTCACTCGCAATTCAACAATGCCAGTGGTTGGTCCTAGTGGAATGTAAGGCATATACCATAGCCAAAAAATTCTGTTTAAACCTTTGTGTGTGTTTCCAGTAAAGGATACACATAGAAAATGTTCAGTTTGATATTTCTCTTCTCTGGCTCTGCAGAGAATAATCACAATAAACCTTATATTTCAGCAGTGTTTGTAAGGACAGGACAAATATAAAAATGCTACTGGCCTTTCGTGGTTTAATAGCAATGGCGTCACATCATTATAAGTAGTAATTTGCTTTAGTGAATTGATAATTTTACTTTTTTAGATTTGCAAGAGTGGCTCACTTTAAGTCTGTTGGATATTTACTAGATTTTTGGAAAGTAGAGAGGAGCCATCTTATCATTATGTTCGCCAGCAGGTACAGCTCCCATTGTTAAAAACTAACGAGATGTTTGAAAACTTTAATCAATTGGTTTACAGTAACTTAAAAACTTTATCAGCCATCATTTTATTTAAAGTACCAGCTTCTTAATTCCGAGAGAGACCTTGCAAGGAAAAGCTGGATTTTGAAGGTGTGCCGCATTTGGCACAGGTTCTCCAAATCTGGCTCCGACCTCCTCTGATAATACCTTCAGGAACGGAGGAGAAACCAGTATCTTGCATACACACTGTACCTATCTATTAACTAGGTGTAGGATCGTAACATGACCAATCAGTGGGTCTAGCTCCCCTCTTTATGGTACAGTCTAGCTCTGGTTGCTACCTCAAGCGAAAGGGGGCAAAACTGGCACAGAATTGTTTGCTATTTAAAGGTACCAATCTTAGCTTTTGTCAATGGGAATGCAAAAAAAATAAGTACCGAACCAAACTTTACCATACTGCTTGGTGGAAATGGGGTTTAACTGTACTTACTCATGTACACTAATACCTGTTGTTTTGGATTGCATTGTAGTGAAATGTTTAAAATATTTTGTCCTTGTCTTGTATGATAATTGTCTTAGACAAAGCAGTAGCAGTTTAAGAGTACAGCCTTCAAATAAATACAGTTCAAGTGACCCCTGATTGGTTCAGTGTTGACAAGAGCTACTTATTGTAGTTTTTAGTTAGCAGTTTTTTTTTTTTGTCTTACAGAGCTGTTCTATAAACAGGCAACTTTGAATATACAGGATTATGTAGGTCATTCCTGTCTATTTTTAAAGGATAAGTTTGGATCTTTTCTAGTTACTTTACCTTAATACTCTGCTCACACTTCAGTGTGTACATTGAGAACTACAAGCATTAAAAGCATGGCAGAGTAATTCATTGTGATAGTTAAGTATTAGAACCTGTCCTTTAACTGCTGCTTTAAGTGCTAGTTTTAAACGTATGACTGGATTGATACCATACTCGATTTTTCCATTATTTACTATTCATATTTCGTTATATTACGTTTACTTTGCATGTTGGAAAACTTAGAAAAAATGTTTGAAACTTATTTTGTATCGTGGCCTGTCTCTACTGGTCCTCTCCTACAGAATGAAAAAGGCAAGTGCCCAGCAGACGTCGTGCCTGACCCCCTTGACATGCCGTTGGAGATGGTAGATGCAGCCGCTGTGGCCAAAGAGCTCCGGAGTTTGCTCAGAGAGGCTTTACCCAGACCCATCTCACCTCTTCCCCTCACACTGCAGGCTCAGTCCCTTCCAGCTATCTCAAACAAGGCCAGGCTACACCTTGCCACCATGGGAATCCGACTAGGCGACTGTGTGGTGATTGCAGGACAGAAGGTGGGTGGTGGGTTACTGTCAAAAAATATAAACAATTATAAGTACTTCAGAAGTTATTTAATTGCTCTTTCAGATGCACTGTAGTTATTACATTTACTTCAGGCTGTGGCTATCAAATGAATTAACATAAGATAGCACTGCAAACAAAAGCTCACAAAGTAGCAATAATATTTAGGAATTCAAGGACCCAAAGAAGGTAATGGGTTATCTACTCTATAGGTATGGTTAAAAATGTTATGTTCAGTCAATTGAAAGTAGTTTCTCTGTCATGAGAAACATTGCAAAAATCTGACTGTTGCTTTTCTATGTGACCCACCTTTTTGTTATTTGTGATATTATTTTTGTTACCTATATTGTAATAATGAGTCAGGTTATTTATTGGTGGCGTTTGCTATGTGTTTTTCTGTCTGTCTTTTAGCAGCATTACACAAAAACTGCTTGAATGATTTCGATTGAATTTTCATCAAAGGTGTGTCTTGTCGTAGCCTACAACTGATTAGGCTGCCAAAGGTTAAATATCAAGGTCACTTAAAGGTCAAAAAGCAGGTGTTTTGGCCAGAACCCCAGAAAGAATTGAAATAGAGAGGTTGTACTGGTGTCATTTTGTACTTGGCAGCACTGGCTACAGATGATTAACAATTGGGCTTTCAAGATCAATGGTCAAGGTAACTGACAGGTCAAAAAACATTTCTTTTTAGCCATTTCTTCTACATGAATAGACTTAGAGAGGCCAAACTGGTTCAGTTTGGCACTGGCTACAAATGATTAACTTTTGGGCTTTCTATATCAAGGGTCAAGGTCATGGAAAGGTAAAACATGTTTTTTAGATGTTCCTCCTGACAAAACTAGACATAGAGAGGTCTAATGGGTGCCATTTTGTAGGTTATCCTAGGGTCCATCACATTGCCTGAACCAGCTGGCTCTGCAGTTCATGTGTCACCTATTAGGTGAGGCCGACATGGGCTTTTTTTTTTCGCACCAAATAACTTTGACCTAAAAATCATACTTCTTTCCATATAGTTATTGATTGAATTGATATATTTTACAACATCTTGTGTAATACATTCAGTGGCCTATAAAAATAAGGTGCACTCCATAGATGGCCAGAAAAGTGGTAATGTATGATAGGGATTGATACACCATCAACCTAATGGCTTTAGCCACATGACATCAGTGCAGTGTAACTGTTCAGTGGTTGGTACTCAATAAAGACAGAAACTCTGGTTAATTTTTCTAAAGTTATTTCAGCCCTCCGCCAAGAAAAAATAGTTTCCAGTTGCTTAGCAACATCCTTTGGCATCCATCCAGCTTTCAGGGTTATGTCTTACAGTTCACTGGCATATCAACATTTATGAGCATGTTCAAGTTAATCCAAATCAAACTGTGGTTCGGTTAAAAGTTTAGTGACAATGATGTAAGTTTTAAAACACTAGTACTCTTTCTTTTTGCCTGTGGGTCTTCCTCTTCTTGAAGACTTATCTTTTGTTCATTAGATGTCACACAATCCATGTTGGCAGTCCACAGCTGGAAATGTTAGCTAAGCTATGTTGTTCGATTCTTAGTTGCTATGATAATGTTAAATGTGCCAGAAGATTTTTTTAAGTCAAGTACACTGATTTAGTACACAATGTACTAAATCAGTCTCATGCCAGCACATTTAATTATTCACACAAGTTGTAGTGCAAAAAAATTGTTTTAAAATTGTTTTGGAAATATACAGTTTTCCGTCTTAAGCTGTATCACATAGTGTAGCTGGTCTACATGTTTGCATTGCAGCAATTTTCCTCTCCGTACATTAAACAAGCACTTACCCAAGAATTTGAGAAAAGAAATGCATCCAAAACTCGTACTTAGTATAAATGACTGACTTAATCACCGAACTGCAGTGCGGTAGTGTAAGCTACGTGTAATCCTTTTGATCAGAAGCATGCTTTAGAATGGTTGAGATTTGGGTCCATCTGTCAAAATTTTTACAGTTTCAGAACTATAATTAATTTTACTTTAACAATTATCTTGAGCCAAAATGAAACAAAATCCTCAGAAATGTGCTTTCTTTGTCTTTCAGTGGAATATTTACAGTGACTACCATGTGCCTTTAGTTACCAGCCTTAGAGCAAGGGCCCAGTCCAACCTGACTTAATTGAGTGGTCAAACACTAAAGTTGAAAGAGGCATCCACTTTGTTCGATTCATACAGAATAAAGAATATTCGCATTACTCTTTTGCATTAGTTTGTGCTTCTTTGTCACAAGTACCTGCTCGGTTGAGCAATCTCTCTCATCATTTGCAGCTGTCCACTCTCTAATTAGAACTCTGATACATGATATCAGCAAGACTCCTCCTTAGCACTGACTCGTGGTAGTTACTGTCTTTATTTTAGTCAGTATACGATGTGCTTTACGTTCTGATTTTCTTTAATAGTTGCATTGGTTATCACTTCTTCAGGTAAGGGGAATACAATATGAGACCATGTTTTTCCCTTTTAAAAACAAAAAAAAAAAAAACAGCAACTTTTATGTTAGCTTTAGGGATTGTTTTTTTCCCCACATTTGTTTGACAAAGATAACAGATTTAATTTTTCCCTTGGCTTTATTCAGTACATTTGATAATGCTGTGGGACTGACTCTCACACACTCCTACAATATATTGGTCAAATTTCTTTACATTGTTTATCTAAATGTGTAGTACAATACAGAAGCAGTTAGATCAGTCTCAAAAATCAAAAATGCCCACAGAACCTTTCACAAATTATATGTAAGTGACTGTCCATAAAAAAAATGTTTCAATGCAAACAGAAATGAATATATAGAAATTTAAAAATAATTCACATATAAATTCATGCTTAATGTTCACAAATGTGTTTCTGATGCATACACAGATTTCTCTTGTTTTGTTTCATGTTTTTAAAATAATTAGGAATTTTCATCAAAAACATGCATGTTTTGACTTTTTTACACAAACTGGTGAATCTGCATTTACAAAATGCTTGCGGTTCTTGAACTTCATTTGTGTGTGGGTTTTGGGACTCATCTTACGCCCTTAGATCCACGAATGCATTTTGTATATATCAGAGAATAAAATAAAATAAGATAAAATGATATAAAATGAATAAATATTCATGCCGTGATTGGAAAAAAACCATTACAGCCATCACAACCAAAGCATACAACTCTTAAAATGGGTTAAAAGCCAAGGAGAAAAATTTTATTAGTGTACGAAGCATTCCACATTTTTGTGGCTGCAACCGAGAAGGCAGCCCCTCCCACCCATTACATTACATATGTAATTTAAAGGTCAACCTTATAGAATAAGAGCTTAAAAAATAAACAACTGAATCTTAAAATCAACTCTTAAACATTCAGGGATCCATCGAAGGGGGACAAAAGGAGGGCAGATGTGGTCTCTTTTATGGGTCCTTATAAGGAGACATGCAGCAGCAGTTTGGATCAAATCTGGTCGAGACAAGGGGGCCTGGCTAACACCAGCAACGGTCATTGCAGTAGTCAAGGCAAATTGAAATAAAAGCACGTATAACACATTCGAAATCATTAAAAGACAAAAAGCGCTTTGAAAGAAGCCGTAATTGGAAGAAACCAGATTTAAAAACAGAATTTATCCGTATGTCCAGAGATGATAAAAAGAGACAACATGGCAGAGTTTAAGGCATTTAAATAACTGTACATTTTTAACTTGAACAGGAGAAAACTACTAGTTTGCTGAGTCTTCCTGGGTCAACGATGCTTATCTGAAGTTACCCTACTAGGTAAACTCTGCCGTTAACGCTCTTCAGGTGTTCATAGTGTTCATGTAGCATGCAGACAAATCAGGTATGTAAGTGTGGGTAGATGGTGAGGTGTTTATGCAAATAATGTTGCTGTTAGTGCACAGAAGTGGCCATTAATTATGCATTAGCTTGACTGTTATGACTTGGCCAGCAGTTTAATTAAGATATTTCAACAGAATGCTTTATCGTGAAAATGATTGAGGATAAACTATCGGCAAAATGCAGTAAACATCTGCCGTTGACACTGCAAGCTGCACGCTCATGATAGTGAACTTTATCATATACCCATCTAGACTTAAAGTAGTCTACTAACCCTTTAGCCTTCATTTAGCTTAGTTTAGGCAAATTTATACTTTTTTAATGGTGTGAAAAAACTCTGACAAAACCCTCATCTTGAATGTACAGTATCAGTTTTGATTCAATGATCACATGGAATTGCCGACTGAAAAGAATTAATTTACCAGTCCTAATCTCTATAATCTGTATAAATCTTAATACATTTTAGCCATTGTTTTTTTTCTACTATATTCTCATTTACCCATATTATATGACTGTCCAGGCTGAACACATTTAGAGACTATTGCTCTGAAAGTGTTTAGTTCATAGATTTTTGTGCCACATTGAAAAAAGAAGTGTGGTATGCTGAGTTGCAGAGATTGGCCAACTCTTATTTTTCATGCACTATCTGGCACAGTTATTTTTTTTTGTTATTGTTTGATTTTGTGTGGTGTTTGTCTATATGTAGGTTGGAACCCTACGATTCTGTGGCAGTACTGACTTCTCAGGGGGGCTCTGGGCTGGAGTGGAGCTCGACAAACCAGAGGGGAAGAATAATGGCTCAGTGGCAGGGGTTCAGTATTTCACCTGTCGAATGAAACACGGTAGATAAAACACATTGAACCATGAACTACTCCTTAAACTACTTTTATCATTATTGATTTCATAAGGTTTGAATAGTCAAATAGCGTGTCTGTTTATTATTATTTATTTATTTATTTATTTTCAGGAATCTTTGCTCCTCTTTCTAAGATAAGCAAACCTTTGGAAAGAAATATAACCAGCTTTACAAAGACATCTAGTCCTATACGTCCTCCACGTCGCATTGACCTGTCCCGCATCACCTCTAAGATCAACACAGGTAAGAGAAAACTATAACTATCTCAACATCTGTCACAAGTGCTATTTTAATTGTCAGTGAACTATCTTGGGTTAATTCTAAATTCAAATTCAAGCAAATTTCCCTCATAACAATGAGAATTGTTGACAATGAAAGTTTTTTGAGGGGGCTTATATAAATATCTGCTGCTATAATAAGTACTTGTTTTTTTTAATATCCAGTACATGGTGACTGAACCATGCTTCTGAAAACCAGATCATCACTAGTTATTACTGTTAAGTGATGGGTTATTTTACTAGGCATAAGAGCTCGCTTTTGGTTTAAATAGGAGTTAAGAGAGGCTAATACCTTAGCTGAGTGGGCTTACGTTGATGATTAGTATTATGGATGGAAACAAGTGCTATGTGTTGTATATTTAATTTGTGTGTTGTATAAGTTTACATAATGACCTTCTCATTAGTCAGTTATATTAACAAGATCCATGTGTCTGGGGTTTATCTCCTTGGTTGTAATCACATACAATATTACAGTCTAGGATTGAGTTTAGTTAAAGGAAATGTATCTGTCATATTCTAAGACATCTTTTTTGCTGTATTAATAGTAGTTCTTGTAGAAACATTCATTGATTCAGTGGCATTTTAGTCTTACAGTGAGACTGAGTCACCTCATTGTGCACTGAGACCATCGGCTAAATCATGACTTCAGATGACTCTTTTGTGCCAAAATAAAGGCTTTTTTTTTTTTAACTTCCCTTGATCATATGAGCTGTGTCACTAGAAGGATTTATTGCATCTGGGCTTTCATATTAATCTCCCTAGATTGCTCTGAAAAATGGCTTCTGAACAACGGACCATGCATAAATTAAACTACTGACAAAACCGTGCTCTCACAGTCTTCGGATGCTCATTTTCTCAGCTCCTGATTGAAAATTGTCTAATATAGTTCAGTTACCTCAAAACATTGTAGAAAAATTGTCAGGCAAGGTGTTTGTGGTTCTTCTGTCCTCTAGGGTTTACAGCTATATTGTATTGGAGTAATACTCCATTGTTTTGTTGGCCAATTGATCTGGATGTGAATGAGTTGTGGACCCCAGAGAGTGGCCTATGGAATTTGGTGATTGATAGCCCAATTAAGCAGAGTTTAATAACTAGAGCAGAGATGGGCGGAATAGCTTGGGAGTCATTCATCACAAGGTGCATGTGAGTGTGTGGCATGCAATGCACATGAGGACATGTATGTCAGCACCTCTATACAACTCAGGAACCAGACTAATTTATGATCAAACACTTTTCAGGGCTTTGTCAGCCGTTCATAGCTCGATCTCTTAGAGCCATCTGTGTTTAAGTGTCCCATTGGAATGGCATTGCAGATTGCTTATACTGGTGTATCTATTAGGGCTGTCCCAAATGCAATTATTTTTGAAGCTTAAGTGCGTATTACCTGTGAAAATTCAAAGCTTTGACACAGCTGATCACGATGCACAGCAACGATGCAGTTGTTCCTCCAAAAGGCAGGTACAACAGCTATCCTCCTGATAACTCCTGAACTCTTTTAAAGCTGGTTTTAACAAGATTTAAGAAGTTTAAAGTTTAATTCTGTTTCCTTGAGATCTTCCACTAAAACAAACTGAAAAGATGTCACCAGGAATAGGAAGCAGCAGAGTGGAGCAAATGTTCATCCAGTGTGGGTCTTATATCGGAGAAAATAATCTATTTAGAAGGGTGATGGCTGGAGGATTTATTCATTCATGTGGATTCAGATGACCTCGCAACTAATCACTTCTAGCTATAGGAATATTTTTCTCAAACATGAAGCCCAATATTTATTTTGCTGTTGTAGCTAAACTGGGACAGACCAAGAGAACGGGGGCAATGCTGGAGGTGGCAGAGTTAAAGATGAGATTCTCCTTGAGGGTGATGAGTATAGACAGGATTAGGAATGAGCACATCAGAGGGACAGCGAATATATTGGTAGAAGAATGCTCAAGATGGAACTAACAGGCAGGAGGCAAAGAGGAAGACTGACGAGGAGATTCATGGATGTGGTGAGGGAGGACATGTAGATAGTTGATGTGAGAGAAGAATATGCAGAGGACATGGAGAGATAGAGGAGGATGATTCGCTGAAGGGATAGCTAGGTTAAGCCGAAAGAGGAAGCAGAAGAAAGAAACTAATGTGGGACAAGGTTAGACAGTGAGTGGAGGATATGTGAGACATCAATCACTGACCCTTCCATGACCGCATGTTTGCTGTATTGCTTTTTAAATGCAACAAAAGTGCTATGTTGCTGTCATCATTCGTATGTAGTTTAAAAACTATGTTATAATGATTATTTTTTCAGTCTTAATCAGCTGTTTCCTTCTTGTTCAGTACAGATGATGCAACATATTTGAATTCATATTTCCACTTACAATATCAAGACACCAACCAAAGCTTTGAAGCATTCCTGTCAACCCTAGTATCCATATATGAGCTGAGTCATTTTGGTATTCAGTCATCTTACTAAACAGTGAAGACAGACACAGCAAGATGCCAGGCTGGCACCTATTAGAGTGTGTCAACTATAGCCTGGGCCTCAAAGGGTAGTGGGATCATAGACTGTGCTCACAAAGCACCAACGCTTGGTTTGTAAAACCTCAAACTGTCACTTGAAGCAAACATCAGTCTGTGAAGGGGATGGATGGAGCCAGGAGGTCCCTGCAAGCTAAAGGTCAAGTGACAAAAATGTTTGGTATTTTGAGTTGAAACGTAGTCTCTTGTTTGGAGTTTAAAGAACAGATGCAACTCTACCTCTAAGGGGAATGTTTCCCAACGCTCTCTAAATGGCAATCAGTAGCGTTCCAACCAGCCTGGACCCCTCACTAGTTAACTTTCAAAGCCAGCAGAACCACAAAGGATACCATATCCACTGGGCCTCACAGAGTGCGATTCATGCTGTTTTTGCTTTAGCTCAGAATTCATTACAATCTCCCCAGTTAAGCTGATTGAAAAAATTAACAGTGGGCTTGAGTACCGCACTACTATAACTGGATTTTGTACTGTGTGTACTGTGTGACAGTGACACAATAAAGCTGTGGTGGACTGGATGAAACAAATAAGGTTCCTGGGAATTGCCATATATAATACATCCAACCTGACAGAGCAAAGAAATAACTGCATTTCTTCAGGAAACTTAGGAAGGCAAAACTCCTATGCTTGTCCTCATTAACTTCTAGAATAGCAATAGAAATCATCCTGACTGGAAAAAATGCTAACTGGCACAGTTCATGGATGGCCTAGACAGGAAGGCTTTGCAGTGAGTGATTAAAACTCCCCTGAATATCAAAGGTACACATCCACCTAGCATCACCGATATCTGTCAGGTGAGGTGCCTGTAGAGAGCACAAGGAATATTAAAAGACAATACACAGCTGTTAACCCTGCTGCCGTCGAGCAAAATATACACAAGTATTTGCTGCCATACCAACAGAATACAGATCTGCTTTTTTCCGCAGGTTATGACACTACTCAATTCATCCTCAATAATCCACCCTTTAAATAATCTTTTTTAAAATAAAGTTTTGTTTTTTTTAAGAGTTTTATATGTAGCTTAGAGAACTACAGCTTATGTTTTGTTATATGATCTTGTACTCTCCGATGACCATTACATTCTTGGTACTTTCTGATTAATTGGTTGTTTTTTGTATAATGAGATCACATTATGAGAAGATGATTAGTTAAATGTCTTTAGGTACGATCATGCATAACATTATGACCACTTGCCTAATATTGTGTTGGTCCCCCTTTTGCTGCCAAAACAGTCCTGTTCGTCAAAGCATGGACTCCACAAGACCCCTGAAGGTATGCTATGATATCTGGCACCAAGATGTTAGCAGCTGATCTTTTAAATCCTGTAAGTTGCAAGGTGGAGCCTCCATGGATTGGATCTTCCATTTTGTCCAGCACATCCCACAGATGCAAGATTGGATAATTTGGAGGTCAACACCTCAAACTTGTTGTTGTGCTCCTCAAACAATTCCTGAAACATTTTTGCTTTGTGGCACTGCTGAAAGAGGCCACATCCATCAGGGAATACCATTTCCGTGAAACGGTGTACATGGTCTGCAACAGGTGGTACCTGTCAAGACCCCAGGGTTCCCAGCAGAACATTACCCAAAGCATCACACTGCCTCTGGCTTACCTACTTCCCATAATACATCCTGGTGCCATGTGTTCCCCAGCTAAGCTATGCACATGCACATACACTATTTTATTTTGAAGTAGATCTTTTGTATTCACGAATATTTAGGATTTTGTGTGGGCAGGTGGAAATTAATCTGCCAAGCCTGAATGTAAGCATGGTGGGTTCAGTATTAAGAGGGTAGGCACATGGTTCTTGTTGTGTGATTTTAGATGGCAGAATGTATACAACATTTGCAGTTCATGTCTTAGAAGAGAAGATACTCACTTGTTTTGTGACTTGATAGTCACTTGTTTTTCTGGTCCTTTCTTTAAATCGCATCTCTCCTATGTTTCTTGTGATTCATTACTTTCTGTCCTTTTCACCACAGGTGTTCTCTCCCGCTCGCTGTCTTCATCATCCTCTTCGCTAGACTCTCGGCATGGGCAAAGCACCCGACCTCGTCAGCTGCCGAGGCAACGTCAACCTGCCAGGCCTCGAAGGCACCGTGCTTTGCTAAG
>KV751346.1:12212945-12223438 GCA_001698575.1 Mola mola
GAGGACAAGGCAAAGAAGAGAAAAACCCTTCGCTGGGATTTGAAGAGAAGGTAAACAACAGTAAGTGAGCAGGTTGGAGCAGTAGATGTCAGATGTGTGATGAATTCTTACCATGTATCTGTTTTAGATGTGAAGATACCTTCCATGAAGGCTTCAGGTGGCATCCATTTCACTGGCAACATGGCCCGTCCACCCTTCCTGTAATAGCTTGCCCTGCACACAAACAGGGCGAACTCTGGTGATTAACTGTGGTCGATGATAGTAATACTAGTATTTGTTTGTCTAAAATAAAAGAGGAGGTGTAAAATGAAAGCCAATATTTGTATTCCACTGGACCATCTCCATGGCAACACTACTACCCTCAAAATCAGAGGATGGAAGAAAAAATGTGAAAAATTAAAGCACCTGTTAATTAATTCACTGATTGTGAGTGGCTGTATCTGCACTCTGATCCCATTGCGTTTTCAGCCTCCTAACATGTGAAGGTAAGAGACTTTCTATGAACTCCTTATCTTGCCCAGCAGAACGAGGGGGATTTTTTTCCACGCTGAGCCCGGTCTGAGCTATATTTACTGCTGTCTTGCACTTGGGAAATAATCAGATATGTTTCCCATCTGATCATCGGTGCTGATAAAGGCCAGTGTTGAGTTCATTGTGTGCCACTCGAGGTATATGGCCATGAACTGAATGTGGATCAGGTTCTGCGCGGATAAATGGACACCTATTGAGCTCTGCGTTAAGCGCTGTCAGCCATGTTTGGCTAGAAAAATATCTCACCTAGGCATTCTTTACTGTTTGTTACAGTGGAGTGAGTCTGCTTGGCCTGAAAGTTTTTGTCATGAAAATCATACTTTTTTCGGCCCTTTGTAAACATTGCGGGTTGTTTCGAAATAAATAGGATGGCAATTGTCTGTAGACACAGTTTTGGGACTGGAAGGTTGCCAATTAAAATCCCTGGGCCTTTTGGAAAAGTAGAAGAATAAAAGTAACACTTTCTCTTTGCCTTTGCAATTTATACAAGCAAGTGAAGCACCAACTGCTGTGATAAAGTGGCACAGGCTCGGACAGTTATAACAGTAGGCAGCTCACTGCCCATGAAACAGGATGAGAACAGAGCTTTGTCCTTGGGTGGTGTTCCCTGGACAAATAAAAGCTAACAAACGGAAAAGGAAAGAATGGCAAACATGTCAACAAGATGGTGACAAGGAATTACAGCTGGATTAATTAAAGTCTTGTATTTTTGGAAGCCTGAGCTCAGTCAAGATGGCATCCGATGTCTTGACTAGATCAGTGTTTTTCATCTTTTTTTTTTAGTCACAGCACCCTTTCAGAGTGTTCAAAATATGAAGTAATTTCAGTCTAAATGACTAGAGAGCAAGAGTGGTGGTGGAGCATAGAGTGCAAAGCTCCACCAACGCAGGGTACCTGGTCTCACAGTTTTGAAAAACCCTCCAGAATTTATCTGGGTACACATCCTGATCAACAACTCTCCCAAGACTAAATCACTTGTTGCTCGGATTAAGGCCCATCCCTAAAATCTGAGCACAGCGTATTTTAATTTATTTTGTGCATAGACAGGCAGACAAACACACACCAATAACACTATAACCTCCTTGGCTTGTCTTGGTGTTTCTTCTGAAGGCAAATGGACTTCTTGTTTCTTGAAGACGTTTCGCCTCTCATCCAAGAGGCTTTTTCAGTTCTAGAGTTCTGGTAGGGAGTCCCCAGTATTTAACCTTGGGGAGGATCCTTCTTACTCAAGATAGTGAGCAAAGGGTACAAAGGCCCGCCCCCAATCTGTGTGGCCCAGATCCATCCCCCATCAGACAAGACCAACACCAAGACTACCATGACCTGGATGACTGAGAATCTTCCCAGACACCTCCTTGGCTTGTAAAGGATGATTCTGAGTGAATGAGAGAGAGATAGAGGGGACGACTCTATTTTGGTATCAATTGTAATATTTTTATAGGGTTGTAGCTAGTTGTAGTGTTTATTGTAGAAGGATCGAGTGTAGGCTTCTCTCAGTTTAACTCTGCTTTATTGGTCAGCGTGAACATAAAGCTTCTTCCATCAACATACAGCATGGAGCAGGTTTTTCTATATATGCCGCAAACGGCATGTCTATTACCGTATCGTCTCGATCTGCGCATAGCGTATTTAGGCCTCTGACAGATGCCTGGAGCAGTAAGCTATCAGCATCCACTCTTCTCCTTGGAGCTGGAGCAGCACTGCTCCAAGTCCAAAGCTGCTGGCATCGTCAGACACGGCTGTGGGCCTCGTGAGATCATAAAAGGCAAGAACTGGTGCCTTTGTCAGCATCCTTTTAATGTCCTCAAAAGCTGACTGCTGTGAATAGCCCCTGGTCCAGATATTCTTCCTCTTTAGAAGCTCGTACAACGGTTGCCCCACTGTTGCAAGGCCTGGAACAAACCTCCCCAGGTAATTCACCACGCCAGGACTCTTTTGAGCTCCTGAACATTCCCAGGCGGTGGCAGCTGGTGGATGGCCTCAACTTTGTCGGGGTCCGGCCTGACCCCTGACTGGTTGATAAAATGATCCAGGAAATGAAGATGGCTCTGCCTGAGGGAACAGTTCTCCTTATTGAGTTTCAGGTCTGCTGACCTGACGCACTGCAGAACCCATTCGAGTTGGGCATCATGTTGCTCCATCGAGGTGCCATAGACTAGAATGTCATCCATGAAGACTTCTACGCCTTCCAGTCCCTCCAGAGTCTCCAGCATCTTCCGCTGGAAGATCTCTGGTGTGTTTGTTATACCGAAGGGTAACATCTTAAAACAGTATCTGCCAAACGGCATTATAAATGTGGTCAGCTGGTAGATATCTGGGTGTAGTGGAATCTGCCAGAATCCACTTGTAGAATCTTAGCTGTTATCTCATCAGGGGTTGGCAAGATGTAGTGCTGTCTTTTAACTCACCTGTTCAGTTTTGTCAGAACACAGATCCTGGCCTTGGCTGTGTTCTTTTTCAGGACCGGAAACATAGGCGCGCACCTCTAAGTTGGTTGGATCACTCGTTGGATGATGCCATTGTTCTCATCCTCTTCAGTTCCTCCTTTACTTTCTGTAGCATGGGAAAAGGCCTGCGACGTGTGGTGGGCACGGCATGTGGCACAACATTGTCTTTTAACTCAATTTTAACCGGTTCAGTTTTAAGCGTGCCGTGTTCAACATAGGCTTCCAGATGACAGGTGTTGGGTTTTAAATCAAATCAAATCAAATCAAATCAAATTTTATTTGTATAGCCCGAAATCACAATTTACACATTATCTCACTGGGCTTTGACAAACTGTACAGATGTGACATCCTCTGCCCTTAGACCCTCGAACCGGGTGAGGAAAAACTTAAAAAACCCTAAACAGGGAAAATAAGAAACCTCAGGAAGAGCCACAGAGGAGGGATCCTTCTTCCTAGGACGGACAGACGTGCAATAAATGTCACTTGTACAGAACACAAAAACATGATAACAACAGTTCATTTAGAATGCATAAAACATCCATGAGTCCCAGAGTCTGTGGATTCTATGAGTCCGGATGTATGGAAAGTCTAGTGATCCAGACGCAGGTGGACTCTGTTGGTCCAGGAGTCATTGTACTCCATGTAGGAAGATCTGGGTGTTGCTGAGTCCAAGAGTATGTAGAATCTGTAAATCCAGGGATATGTGAAGTGTAGTGGTCCAGAAGCAGGTGTAGTCTATTGATCCAGAAGCCATTGTGATCTGTGGGTCCCGATTTGCACTTGGAAATCCAGCCTAGGATCCAAGTCACAGGATCCAAGTCACAGGATCTCCTTTCCTAATGTGGCCAGGGGGCATCAGGCAGGACCACAGCAGCACCTCCCACCGCGACCTAGAAAAACCTGCAGGATGGTAAAGCACAACGACTCCGGGGAAGAAGTAAAGTTAGTGTAAGGATATGGACATTTACAGGAGCAGAGAAGGAGTCGGAGTCAGAGGGGGGAGAGAAGAAAGCTCAGTGAATCATGGAGTGTTCCCCCAGCAACCTAAGCCTATAGCAGCATAACTAAGGGCTAGATAGGCCAGCCTTAACTATAAGCTTTATCAAAAAGGAAGGTTTTAAGCCTACTCTTAAAATCAGAGAGTGTGTCTGCCTCCCGTACCAAGACTGGAAGATAGTTCCACAGGAGAGGAGCTTGATAGCTGAAAGCTCTGCCTCCCATTCTACTTTTGGAAATTCTTGGGATCACCAATAACCCTGCATCCTGGGAGCGTAAGGTTCTGGATGGGCGATAGGGTACTATGAGCTGTTCAAGATAAGATGGTGACTGACCATGAATAGCTTTGTAGGTGAGAACAAGGATTTTAAATTCTATTCTGAATTTAACTGGGAGCCAGTGCAGAGAAGCCAGTATGGGGGAAATATGGTCTCTGATATTAGTTCTAGTCAGTACACGCGCTGCTGCATTTTGGATTAACTGAAGAGTTTTTAAAATTTTGTTAGGGCAACCTGAAAATAAAGAATTACAGTAGTCCAGCCTGGAAGTAACAAACGCATGAACTAGTTTTTCTGCATCTTGTTGAGACAGGATGTGCCGGATTTTAGCAATGTTACGGAGGTGAAAGAAGGCGGTCCTTGAAATCTGTTTAACATGTGATTTAAAAGACAGCTCCTGGTCAAAGATAACACCCAGGTTTCTGACAGTGGTGCTGGAGGCCAAGGCAATGCCATCCAGATTAACTATGTTGCTGGATAATGAGTCTCTAATGTGTTTGGGGCCCAGCACAATGACTTCAGTTTTGTCAGAGTTTAACATTAAAAAGTTATGAAACATCCAGTTTTTAATGTCCTTAAGACATGACTGTAGATTAGCTAACTGATGGGTTTCATCTGGCTTCATTGATAAGTATAGTTGTGTGTCATCTGCATAACAGTGAAAATGTATGGAGTGCTTTCTAATAATTTTACCTACAGGAAGCATATATAGAGTAAATAGTAATGGTCCAAGCACAGAACCTTGTGGGACTCCATGACTAACCTTGTCATATCTTGATGATTCATCATTAACATGAACAAAATTATATCTATCAGATAGGTAGGACTTAAACCATCTTAGAGCAGATCCTTTAATGCCAATTTGGTGTTCCATCCTCTGTAGTAAGATGTGATGATCGATAGTGTCAAAAGCTGCACTAAGATCTAATAAGACTAGTATAGAGATAAGTCCTGCATCAGATGCAGTGAGGAGGTCATTTGTAACTTTTACCAATGCCGTTTCTGTGCTGTGATGCTTTCTAAAACCTGACTGAAACTCTTCAAATAGACTATTATACTGAAGAAAGCCACATAGTTGTTTCGCTACTGCTTTCTCTAGAATCTTTGAAAGAAAGGGGAGGTTGGATATTGGTCTATAGTTGGCTAAAACTTCTGGGTCTAGGGTAGGTTTTTTTAGGAGCGGTTTAATTACAGCTACTTTAAATGACTGGGGCACATAACCTGTTACAAGGGATAGATTGATAATGTTTAGTAGTGGATTTCTAATTAGGGGTAAAACCTCTTTGAGCAACCTAGTAGGTATGGGGTCTAGTATACAGGTTGATGATTTAGATGAAGATAATGTTGTCGTTAGTTCCTTAAGGTCAATTGGATGGAAGCTTTCCAAACACACATCAGGACTAATAACAGCCTCTATAATTCCTGTTGCTGAACTGGAATCTGTGGAGTGTAGGATATTTTCTCTGATAAGTCTAATTTTATTATTGAAGAAGTTCATAAAATCATTACAGGTGAGGGCTCTAGGAATGCATGGTTCAATAGAATGATGGCTCTCAGTCAGCCTGGCTACAGTGCTGAAAAGGATCCTGGGCTTATTCTTGTTTTCTTCTATCAACGCTGAATAGTAGTCTTTTCTTGCTCGGCGAAGGGCCTTCCTGTATACTTTAAGGCTATCCTGCCAGGCCATGTGTGGCTCTTCCAGTTTAGTGGAACGCCATTTCTTTTCAAGTTTATGAGTTTTCTGTTTTAACTTGCGAGTGTTAAGATTATACCACGGAGCTAGTCTCTTTACTGGTTTTGTTTTCTTTTTAACTGGGGCAATGGAATCGAGTGAAGCACGTAGAGAGCCGGCAGTGAAATCGGCAAGGTGATCAAGCTGGGAGGGGCTAAATTTAAGATATGACTCCTCTGTTATTTTGGGATATGGCACTGAAATTAATGCAGAGGGAATAATTTCTTTAAAATTTTCAACAGTGTCCTCAGATATGCATCTGCTATAATAACTAGTGACTCTTGGTTTATAGTTGATGAGCAGAAATTCAAATGTTAGAAGATAATGATCTGATAAAAGCAGATTTTGCGCAGAGACATTTAAATGCTCAATTTCAATGCCATATGTCAGAACAAGATCAAGGGTGTGATTAAAAGTGTGTGTTGATTCTTGTACACACTGACAGAAGCCGAATGAATCTAATAGTGAGAGAAATGCCGTACCAAGGCTGTCGTTTTCAATGTCTACATGGATATTAAAGTCACCTACAATAATGACTTTATCTGTTTTGAGGACCAAAGCTGAGAGAAACTCTGAAAATTCAGATAAAAATTCAGTGTAGGGTCCAGGTGCTCGATACACTATAACAAACATAATTGGAGTTTTCATGGTTGGATCGGAAATGCTAAGAATGAGATTTTCAAATGAACTAAATTTTTGTTTGGGCTTAGGGTTTATTAATAGGGCAGAATTGAAAATGGCTGCAACTCCACCACCTCTGCCAGTGTCTCTGGGAATGTGTGTGTTAATGTGACTGGGAGGAGTGGATTCATTAAGACTTACATATTCGTCTTGGCACAGCCAAGTTTCAGTAAGGCAGAATAAATCAATATTGTTATCTGATATAAGCTCATTTATTAATACACCTTTAGATGATAGGGATCTGATATTCAAGAGTCCACATTTAAGTCTCTTTACTTTGTAAACTGCCTCATTAGTGGTGTTGATTTTTATTAAGTTCCTATGTGAACTCTTATTTGATTTAGTGAATTTAGTGAATTTATGTGGACGGGGGACAGACACAGTCTCTATGGGGTTGTAGGTGGATGACTCTAAAGGAAGCGCAGAGAAGCGTGTAAGACTGCAACTCTGCTTCCTGGCCTCAACTCTGAATTGTCAATTTGGCTGACTAATAAATCTGGCCATATTTCTAGAAATGAGAGCAGCTCCATCCCAAGTAGGATGGATGCCGTCTCTCCTCATTAGACCAGGTCTTCCCCAGAAAGTTTGCCAATTATCAATGAAACCCACGTCGTTTGCTGGACACCACCTCGACAGCCAGCGGTTGAACGACGACATGCGGCTAAACTTATCGTCACTGGTCAGGTTAGGCAGGGGACCAGAGAAAACTACGGAGTCCGACAGTGTTTTGGCAAAAGCACACACCGACTCAACATTAACTTTAGTGACTTCCTACTGGCGTAGCCGAACGTCATTACCGCCGACATGAATTACAATCTTACTGTATTTACGTTTACTTTTTGCCAGCAGCTTTAAATTTGATTCCACGTCGCCCGCTCTGGCCCCAGGAATACATTTGACTATGGCCGCTGGTGTGGAAAATGTCACGTTTCGCAAAATAGAGCTGCCAATTACTAGAGTTGGTTTCTCAGTGGGTGCGTCACTGAGTGGGGAAAATCTGTTGGAAACGTGAACGGGTGGGTGGTGAACCGTGGGCTTCTGCTTAGGACTATGGTTCCTTCGAACAGTCATCCAACCTCCCTGATTTCCCGACTGCTTGGGAGCTGCTCTCAGTCGATCCGCACCGGCTAATGGGGGCTGGCTAGCTAGCGAAGCTACTGGTTTGGTTTGCAAGGTGCGGATCGTAGCCTCCAAATCACTAAGCCTCGCCTCCAACGCAGCAAATAAACTACACTTAGTACAGGTACCATTATCACTAAATGAGGCAGAGGAATAAGTAAACATGTGACACACTGAGCAAGAGAGAAGAGAACGAGAGGGAGAAGCCATTGCTGTGCGCCAGGTACACTCCCTGAGTTGGTTAGCACGACACAAAACGGTTGGAAGAGTAGCGATAAATTCACTAAAATGAGAGCGGGCTAAAGGGTGCTTAAGTACAGGGTTTACACTTTCAATACACAGCAGTTAAACAATTAATGTCGTTAAAACCCTCTCAGATAGTTAGCAAGGTACAGCAAGACGACCAGACACAAACAACAGGAAGTGACGCAATACGCTTACCGCCGTAACACCAACGCCCAACATATACCCATATTTTACTTCATTTATTCGCTTCACCAGATTCATCCTTACTAATAGGGTCCGGCTGAGTAAATTGTTGACTCTGTGTCCACGGACTACATAAGCTGTGAATGGGTAATCTTTTCCTTTGTGACTGACTGTTGCATTGAAACGGTCCAGACACAACAGCTCTCCCCCAGGGCTGTCCAGAGGGATGTCAGGGGGCTCCAGTGTCCTCTCTGGGGTGAGTGTGTTAAATGTGTCTTCATTTATGATGGTGACATCGGCTCCTGTGTCAATTTTGAACTCCATTGGAGTGGAATCCACATGAAACTGCACAGTCCACTGTTCACTTTTCCCATTCGCATCACACACTGAACCAAGAAAATAAGAGGTCTGCTCCGCCCTCTCGGTCTCTGTGACCTCATTCACTGACCTGCTGTTGCGACAGTCTCTGGCCCCAATGTCCCATTTTATGACAGTTATAGCATTTAGCTTTCTCAGCTGGACACTTTTCATCTCTGTTATGCTGTGTTTTCCCACATTTGCCACATTTCTTATCATCCCCCCCTTTTTACTGTCCTTTAACTTGCCTTGTTGTCGCTGTTGTGGTTTCCAGTTCGTGTTTTTCCGTTTCTGCTGCACCTCCTGTACCGACCCCACCGTGTCTCCCTGCAGACTCACTTGTGCCGCGACCTCCTCCCATTGTCTGACAGGTCTGTATCGCTTGCGGGAGAGCTCCTTATCCAGTATCCCGACGACAATCCTCCCTAGATGTACCGAACTCACAGTGCTCTGATAGGTCGTACAGGGCACGGATAAAACACTCGGCTCTCTCCCCTGGCAGCTGGACTCGCTGGTGAAAGCATACCCGTTCGTGAATAATATTCCTCCGCGGAAAAAAGTACTCGTCAAACTTCCTCACCACTACGGTGAAGTCCTTGCGGTCCTCGTTCTGGGTAAACGTGAATGACTTATAGATGAACTTAGAGCTACCAGGGTGTGTCCTCAGGGCAGCAGAAAGCAGAGAAATTTGAATAGATGATTAGCTGGCAGATAATAGTGCTTAAAGGGAAATAAATACTTAGCAAACAGCTAGCATAAGAAGTTAGCGTTGAAGAAAATGACACGTCACCAGTGAAGCATGGAAAACAATTGCTGTTTGAGTCTGTTTCCTGATTACCACTGCATTCCAGTCACACTGATCTGCACCCAGCACCTCATTTACTGAGAGCAGCATGATCAATTCAGCCCTGGAACTCAGTTATCTCTCCGGTTTTTGAATTTACAGTTGGAAGACTCTCTATTCCATTAGACAAAATAGTAGTTAGACCCAACAGCTGTGAGTTGCTCTGAAAACACTGATTTCAATGATTAAAAACACTCAAAACAATGTCTTTCCTGTTCCACTGAAAGACATCTTAATACAAAGATGACCCGAATCTTCCACCCTGTTATCCTCCCATTAGAAAATGCTGAAATCTTCAGAAAAGGTTGAGGGATTTTAAAATGTCGAGCATAAGACTGATAATCCTCCAATCAGACGATCAACCTTTTTTTTTTTTTGGCATGAGGTTTATAGACATATTTATTACGCCTGCTAAAACCACAAACACAGACTGAAAGCTGAGCTGCAGATTAGGGGGACTTAAATGCAGTCCCAGGAAAATCTATAGTTTTGTGCACCTTCTTTCAGTGCCCATTGAGGCTGAGATGTCTGGCTGACTGTGTTGAAGAAAGGATAAGAGTACAATGCAAAGCCTAAGCCACATACTTGTGCCTGTTCATTGGGTTGGGTGTCTTTGCTCTCTGTGTTGGCGTGTCATCACACCCAGCTGACAACCTACAATCATGCTACAAACCATTGTTATTAGTTTGGGTGAGACAATGGGCATTTATGGCAAAATATTGATTCTTGTTTTCAAAGTGGCAGTTGTTTACATCAGTGAGATTATCTATTGTTTACTCAGGTTTTATTTTCCATCAAATCACAGGCGTATATAAGGCCATGTCTGAGGGAGGACTTCAACAAAACATCACAAGCAACTAGACCTTAACCCTCCCCCACAAGCATATTAAAAGCTGATAAGAAGACATTAAAGCTCATCCTGATCCTTAACTATGACACCAGTCCCCTGCCGCGGCCTCAGAAGGACTCCAATGTCACACAGCCGAGAGTGGCGGGCTACATCACCAACAACAAAAATAACACACAATTGCTGTTTTGAGTGCTAATCAACCATCTTTCTCTCTCAAAAAAAAAACACT
>KV751346.1:12243169-12257321 GCA_001698575.1 Mola mola
GATTAAGATATGAATCAACAGCGCAGTGTTCCGATCTCTCTCATTAAAAATGAGTCTACAATATCTCACCCAACAGCCTCTCTTTCTCTCTCCCTCCCTCCACATTCAAATTAAATAAACAGTAATCCAGTCAAATCACTCAAACAAGATAAACCATATTAAACATATTCATAATACCGCTATTACGTTGTTAACAAATGGGTGTATTGGTCAACACAATGTACAGCGAGAAAGATAATAAAATATTGGGTTATATTACTATATTATTATTATCATTTTATTACGTGTGAATGAAACTAAAACATACAATGTAAACATTTGAGATTCATTTGTCATACCATTTGAACAATGTACTTGCGCATGCTGCTTGCAATAAACACAAACGACAAAAAATAATCAAACTGTTTTTTGAAAATAATGGCATATCTTTGAAAATGAATGTCACACAAGCCCTACTCACCTTCCCCAGCATCATGGCTTATCAGCCGTTTCCATTTTAGCGTCACTAATTGGAAAGTGACATTGGAAGGCAAACAGCATTAACTTGTGTAATTGGGTCCAGCAGAAATTATTGTTGACTTGAGACTTGAAATCTTGGTGCTGCGCCCGAAAAAGGACTGAAGAGGTAGACAGACCTGTTAGGAGTCCAGCTTTCTCTAGAATATGTTCCCTTACTGCTGTTTAGAGACACCATTTTGTTTACACTCAGTGGTTGCGGAACTGTCACACTCAGTGTGTTGCTTCATCAAACAGGCTGAAAAAACACTTGGTGTTGATCTTAGTTGAGTTTAGGTTTGTCAATTACATTTGTATATAACAATATCCGTGGTGAAACCTGGCTGTGCCAGGTGTTAGAGCAGCACTGCTCAGGCTCCATTGTAAATAAATGTAGATTAGACTGTTACAAAGTAACAATAAATTCAACATGTAAGAGCATCGGTGGATCACATTATTCTATTGGATAACATAGCCATCACATGATATAACCATAAATTGCGTGCCAGCCTTCACCTTAACCAGCAGTCATATTAATTTAGTGGAATGTAAAATGTTAACCCCTTGACGCCTGAATTTACTTGCAATTATATAAAAAGAATAATTATTTGTTTTTTTGCTTTCAAGCTGATGTGTTTCGGCTGCAGTCTGAATGCAAGCGGTATGATGCGAATTCGCGGCGATCTGCCTTAAGGGGTTAAAGTTAAAGTCAACTTGTGTCGGGTCTTCTCAGTGGGAGCTGAATGTGCTGTCTGGATGATTTGTGTTGAGATACTTTGAGCATGATCTCTTACTTTGTTGTGTGTTGGTTCTGTTTTACAGTAGACCCTCTTTATGTCTATTTGGATGGATTTTCCTGTTGGTTGTGCGGGGGTATTGCAGTTTGGGATTCATATATGTCCCAAGCCTGTGTTGAACTTTGCATGACCTTGACATGTGTCAGAAATGAAATGAAAATGAAATGTACGAGGAAGTGATTACCAGACCAAGTCTTTTTAACATTAGCCAGAGGTCTGTTTCTCTGTCCCACCTTGTTCATTAAGTGCAATTGGTCTTCAAACCAAAACTTAGCTGTCACAAACAATCATATGTTTGGCTTATGGATTATTTGTTCCATTATACATCTAGAAACATTTTTATATGAGGCTTCAAGTCTCCACTCAAATTCAACTGAACCTTGCACTGATTTTGAGCCAGCCAGGTTGGTGTCTCCAGCTTTGTTTCATCAGTCAGTGATCTGTGCCATTATTGTACCTGTAAATGTCCCGAGCCATCCCAAAGTCTCCAATCTTGGCCACGCGCCCAGGTCCTTTACAAGTCAGCAGGCAATTCCGCGCTGCAATGTCCCTGGAAGATGAAAGGAGCACATGTAGGTTGTGAGGTGAATGCATGTACACGGTTTGATGTTGAATAGTCACTTTATTAGAACACAACAACTAACTGCCACTGTAAGTCTGTAAGTAATTCTGTGTTTTTAAATAATCAGGGTTTAACAGTACACAGCATCTAGAGATAGTAACCATTGGGATTCTCATGGCTTTGCTCATACTTTGTCTCTTCACTAGTTCACCTTTTGCATATATTTGCATCTGCAAAACCCTCCGTATATGAAACTTTGCTCCTCTGTTTGATCTGAAGCTCAGTGTAAGTATCAAGTTGCCCAGGGCAAGCTGGTAAAGCGAAAAGTGCCTTTATTTCTCTGCCCACATGGAACACCCTGAGGAGAGATGTTCCACAGTACATTCAGGCAGAGTGGGTTAGAAGGTAAAATTCATATTTGCACTGCACAGTGTTGGTTAACCATTGAAAAAATACAGTAGTTCACAGAGCGTGCTCTACTCCTGTCTGGGGAAAAAAAAATCACACTGTATGCTGCTTCCCAAGGGTCTGATGGTGTGAGCACACTGCGGCTGTGTAAATGAGGGTCAATGAAAACCCATAAATATATACATGAAAATAACATCATGGGACACTGATCAAACTGGATCACGAAAAGGGGCAGGGCTGGAAACGAAAAGCTTGTAGTAAAACACAGAAGCAAGTATATGTGTGAGCGTGTAAATGGCAACACAGTGTCCTGATGTTTTGCCTCTGTACTTTGATTAATTTGGATGTAAACTGACACAATGAGGATAAAGTAACAGTTCCCCCTGATTTAAAGGGAGGGCTTTTTAAGAGAGATACTACACTATGCATGGCTGCTCCACTTCAATATGCCAGAAGTGTTTGCAACTATACAACTTATAATACCATTGTACTACTTAAAGTTTGAAATTAAATTATTTAGCAGGAAAGAAAAACAACATTTTGTCGAGAGCTTATATTTACCTTTTCGGTTCATCTCTGAAAAATCTATTCATTACTTTCCTATTGCCCAATTTAAAGTGAAGTGGATAAATGAGTGTCAATACACTGAGGTATCAAAGTCCATTGCTGCAGAAATTTTCTAAATTGTTGTGACAGTGAAAACTTTCTAGCAACAATCAATTCAGTTAGGCTCATCTCGCCCTCTTCATGAAGACTGAATGATTTCTATCATGACGTGACTCAGCATCAGTATATGGAAAATGTATTGGAAAATGTCCTTTCTGATGAGGTGCTTTAGTGAAACCCAAGTAGTCCTTGTTTTATAGCTTGGAAGAATTCAAGCAAATGATGTGCTTTTGCTTCCAGGCAAGCCTTGAAATGCTGCAGTAGCTGTCACAGACTGCGAATAGTGGGCTTAAGCAAAGGACACAGCGCTATTGTACATGCAGCACAGTGACGTGAGTGTAGGCTGGTATTAAAAATAATGTTGCGTGGCTTCATACTTTAGGCCGTAGTTACTGTTAATTGTTACTGCAGCGTGAAGAGCCATTTCACTGCAGCACCAAGAGAAAAGTCTGTATATTAAAAGATGGCGCCGTGGATGGCCGCTTCTGTGTTTCTCTCCGCTCTATGGACGATCTTTTTCGCTTTTCTTACCCTTTTCCCATCACTCATCACGGCTCACTTCAGCATAGATGAACTCTTAAACATGAGAGACTCATCTCCGCTTTCACTTTCTGCCACTTTTCACTAACCCCGAAAGTTTTTCGGAGATTTTGGTCGGAGGCGCAGCAGCTCTTTACGAAGTTGCCAGGAGACGCAGACATCGACGGGGGAAATGCGCAGGAGCGCTCGTAAAGCTGAGGCAATGAAGACCACTCACTGCACTCCCCCGGCGATACACCTGGCTAATGTCCGCTCCCTGGTTAACAAGATGGACGAACTGCTGCTGCTGAACTCCAAAAACTTTCACCACTCCCCCGACCTGTGCTTCAGTGAAACCTGGATTCCCTGTTCATAAACTGTAAACTGTTTTATTCTCCGCGGGAGTTCTCCTCGTTCATCCTGGTCAGTGTTCACATTCCACCTCAGGCCTGTGTAATGGAGGCGTTACAACACCTGGCTGACCAGGTAACAGCCGTGGAGAAAAAACATCCAGACTCCCTGTTCATCATACTGGGGGATTTTAACAGAGCGAACCTTAGCCAAGAACTTCCCAAGTACAGACAGCACATTAAGTGTCCCACCAGGGACGCTAACACCTTGGACCACTGCTACACTGCTTTGAAGGACTCCTACCACTCTGTTCCCCACGCTGCCTTGGGGCTCTCCGATCACTGCATGGTCCATCTCATCCCAACCTACAGGCAGAAGTTGAAATCTGCAAAGCCTGTAGTGAGGACAATGAAGAGATGGACTGCTGAGTCAAAGCCTGGGTTACAGGCCTGCTTTGACTGCACCGATTGGAGTGTCTTTGAAGCTGCAGTGATGGATCTCAACGAACTGACTGACACTGTGACATCGTACATCAGTTTTTAGGAGGACTCGTGTGTGCAGACCAAAACCTTCTGCACATACAACAACAATAAACCCTGGTTTAACACCAAACTACAAAAACTGTGCCAGGCCAAGGAGGAGGCCTACAGAAGTGGGGACAGTGCCCTGTACAAGCAGGCCAGGAACACACTGACGAGGGAAATCGGAGTAGCTAAGAGGAGCTACACTGAGACGCTGAAGAGTAAATTCTCAGCCAGCGACCCTGCTTCATTGTGGAGAGGCCTGCAGGACACGACCAACTACAGGAGCCCATCACTGGCAGAGGAACTGAACAGCTTCTACTGCCCGTTTTCACACCCATCACCCACCCCATTCACAATACACCCAACAGCTGTGCTGTACCTGAGCCCCCCCCCCCACTGAGGATCTGTGAAGAGGATGTGTGCCGGCTCTTTCAGAGGCAGAAGATCAGGAAGGCTCCAGGACCTAACGGTGTATCCCCTTCCGGCCTGAGAACCTGCGTTGACCAGCTGGCCCCGATCTTCACGCAGATCTTCAACAGATCTCTGGAGCTGTGTGAGGTTCCCTCCTGCCTCAAACACTCCACCATCATCCCGGTCCCCAAGAAACCCACCATCACAGGGTTTAATGACTACAGGCCCGTCGCCCTGACGTCTGTAGTCATGAAAACGTTCCAGAGACTGGTGCTGAATCACCTGAAGGACATCACAGGACCCCTGCTGGACCCCCTGCAGTTTGCCTACCGGGCCAACAGGTCGGTGGATGATGCAGTCAACATGGGACTGCACTTCATCCTCCAACACCTCGACTCCCCAGGGACATACGCACGGATCCTGTTTGTGGACTTCAGCTCAGCGTTCAACACCATCATCCCGGGAATCCTGAAAGAAAAACTCTCCCAGCTCACCGTGCCGGCCGCCACCTGTCGGTGGATTTACAACTTCCTCATCGACAGGAAACAGCAGGTGAGGCTGGGATGCATCTTCTCCAACATCCATACCATCAGCACTGGCGCCCCCCAGGGGTGTGTTCGTTCCCCGCTGCTCTTCTCCCTCTACACCAACGACTGCACCTCGGATGACCCGTCTGTGAAACTTCTAAAGTTTGCAGATGACACAACGGTCATTGGCCTCATCCAGTGATGAGTCTGCCTACAGGCCTGAGGTGGACCGACTGGTCGTCTGGTGTGGTCAGAACCACCTGGAGCTGAATCCGCTCAAGACTGTGAAGATGACAGTGGATTTCAAGAGGAACCTGTCCACCCTATTCCCTCTCACAATCCTCAACAGAACAGTGTCTAGTGTGGACTCATTCAAGTTCCTGGGAACGACAATCTCCCGGGACCTGAAGTGGACCTCCCACATAGACTCTGCCATTGAAGAAGGCTCAGCAGAGGTTGTACTTTCTGCGTCAGCTGAAGAACTTCAACCTACCTCTGGAGCTGCTGGTCATCTTCTACACCGCCATCATCCAGTCTGTTCTCTGCACTTGCATCACTGTCTGGTTTGGATCGGCCACCAAACAGGACAGGAACAGACTGCAACGGACTATAAGGTCTGCAGAGAAGATCACTGGGGCCGACCTGCCCTCCATCCAGGACCTTTACAGGTCCAGAGTCAGGAACCGGGCTGGTACAATCGCTGCAGACCCCTCACACCCTGGACACAAACTGTTCAGACTGCTTCCCTCTGGTAGGCGCTACAGAGCTCTGTTCGCCAAAACCACCATATTCAAAAAGAGTTTCTTCCCCCAGGCTGTCTCCCAGATCTCCCCATAAGCCAACTGTCAACCTCATGAACATTTGCACACTTGCACCTTACTGCACTATTGTACAACATTCCACTTTCGAATGTCAATGTATATATGTATCTGTCCAAGACAAAAACCCAAGAGTCAAATTCCTAGTATGTTTACACATACCTGGCAATAAAATCTGATTTCTGTGATCTGTTTAACACCTCAGGTTACATTAACGTGTGCTCTCTAGCACATGACTTCCTCTCTGGTGGTTTCAGCTTCCTGTGTGAGTGCAAGTGCACTGTATGACCCTGTAGCCTCAAAATAATATGAATACCTCCAAAGAGAAGAGTAAGAAAATGCTACAAAAGCCAGACTAAGTTGTTCACAGAGAGCATTATTACACCTGTGATTTAAACTGTCATCTGTCATACAGCTCAGTAATCTTTAGAAAAAACCTGCATTTTGTGAGGAGGGTCAACTCCTCCAGCCTAGCTCATTCATCTGTCCTTTATTCAACCCAGAGAAAACACTCCTCTATAAAAATCGAAATAAGCCTCAAGGACAGCCTTGGGGGAATTGTAGATTTGAAGTTAAAAAAGCTGTACAGAAGTTCAGAAGCATCCAAAGAAGAGTCAGCGGTTAGGTGAAATGTTGGGGCATTACTGTGCCACTTAGGGGTTAACAAATTTTGATAGACCTTATTCATCTTCTTCCAATTCATCCAATTACTCCAAGTCGAAGAGATGTGAAGAAAGGAGGGGCACACTCTAACTGTGTTGATGGCACTGCAGGAGGAACTTTGACCTTTTTCTATTTTGACTTTCCTCGTGGACTTCTATCAAAAGCTTTGCAAGTTAGATTTAAGAGAAGGATTTTAAAATCGTGTTGTCATATCCTGCTATCCACTAGGCACTGTGAATGTGAGTATGTATGAGGCTTTCTGTTGACTTGTGCCTTGAATATACAGACTATAAAAAGGTATTCCGGCTACTCCATCTGCCTGGTTTGACGCTAAACTCATCACTTGTCCTTTCTGCTATCACAGGAAAAGCAGACAACATGTAGAGTCCATATGTTTCGCTCGGACATTGTGACTGGCTCTTAACCCTGAGTAGTAGTAAGCAGATGAATATAGGAGAGTCCTGTACATATGCATTTCATGTGTCTGTGTAGAGACATATGCACTGTATGCTGTTTTACTCCTAGTCGGGGATATGTTTGGGTAGGAGGGATATAGCCACAGAAAACAATACTCTCTTTTATAACCATGGGCTCTATTTGTTTATGCCGACACACTTTTTGAATATACTATACATATGTGTAAAATACCTGTGTATAAACTGGTTCTCCTCTAGGTACTGGCAGCCCTTTGCGATGTCTCTCGCCACGTTGAGAAGGTCCACCATGGTCAGACTTGAAGGCTGCTCCTGATCACACACAGACAATATTATATTAGTGTCTATAACAGAAAAAAAATCTGAGGTATGAATGACTGAGCTTGGATCATAATGAGTTCAATTCCCGGGCTCAGTGAGAATCACTTTTCAATGACAATATGCGGGTCAGCATGACACAGCCGTGACTCTTACCAGCCGGGGCCTGGTCTCCCTCAGGAAAGTCTTGAGGTCTCCTCCGGTCATCAGTTCCAGCAGGATGAACCTGGGCATTGCCTGCAGACTGACTCCTATACACCGCACAATGTTTTGGTGGTTGAACTTACTGCAAGGACAGAAATACAACAGGGAAAATAGTGTCAGAAATGGATGTGCTGGCACTGTTTGACGGACAGAATTTTGTTTATTTCTCATTTTGACAACACAAGGTTGCACAATAAAAGGCATGCTGTGGTCGCTTTGTGCCACACAAGAAGCACTTTGTTTTGAATTGGAGGGTGTCAGCCTGAGAAAATAAGCTGCCCTGTCGTGGCGGTACAGCAGTGAATTCTTCTGTATCATTTGCCATATCGCAGCAGGGTGAACAGGGACTGTTATGAGACTTGGATGGTTGCTGTCTTTTAGAATCCTGTGCAGACACCCTGCCTCACCGATGACACTGATTTTCAGGTAACAGTGATGTAGTGTGTGGAGTTGACTAGCTGCTCCGGAGCCTTTCTGTCCTGACTTGTGCACAGTCACATCCCGAAGCGCCGAAGTGGCTCTCACCTGATGATTAAAGCCTCCATGAGGAAGTCCAATTCATCCTGCTCAGAGCAAACCTCAGGAAGAGTCTGTTGTAAAAGAATAAAATTTATACACACTAGTTGTCATGTTTTGTATGTATGCTCCATAACTCTGAACGCAAGGTAATGAAAGAGGTCAGGCAGTATTTGTGCTGTAAAGCTTTTGCAATAAAGCAAAGCAAAATTTAACTTAGCATAACCTTCAGATCAAGGATCTATTCAGACAAAAGTGAATGTAAAATGATCTTAGAAGCTTTTCATTTGACCAGCCAATTGACCAATCTGAAGCTGGGTGAAGACTGACCTTGACTGCTACTTGCAGTGGACTTGGTTCACCTGGTATACCCACAGCCAGTCCTTCATAGACTTCACCAAAAGCACCATGACCCAGACCCCTGGAGACACATAAACACATCCATTATTAGAGCTTGCGTTCATATTTTTAACACTAGGCTGAAACACTTACGTGTGTGTGCGTGCCCATGGAGCTGAGTAAAACAAATGAGAGTCATGGAAAGAAGCATATGAAAAAAGTGATTTGTTTTGTGCTTTTCCAACTTTTTACAGAAAGTGACATGTCAGAGTGTCAAACTCACAAAATTACAGTCCTGATTTCCCCCTCTGTGGCTATTTCACTTAATTCAGTACTTGCATAACTCTTCATGCTGGTAAATATTCATCAGCCCACAAGAAAGACCTTATCTCAAAGATTATGAACCAGAATGATAAACTGTTGAACTATAAACACATGAAAGAAGCATTAAAAATTGAACGAAGCCCAGCAATATATAACATAATTTCTCAGTTGCTGGGATCAATACATCATTCCCCTGCACTGAGGCACTAATAATTCAAGCTCTATTTTAACTGCTCCTTCCCACAACGTGCCTATTTTCATTACAATTACAGTGAATGGTGCTATTTGTCAAGACACTGTGTATTCATAATGTTTCAAAAAAGTGGGCTTGCAGAAATAACAAGAGTGTCGGTGTGGACCTTTACGCCCTCCTTTTACCTGGTGAGGGAGATGTTACGCCGCGGGACTTCCTTCAGGTCATTGACCGATGATGTCTTGCCAGCAAAGCAGTAGTTGGGGTTGTAGTCTGTCATGATGGTGGAGGCCCGCAGCTTACTGAGCTTGCAGTCTGGACTCTGCAGCTCCAGCTGAATAGACTGCAGCTCGGTGTGTTTGCGCCTGTACACTAGTGAGACAGAATTATTTTTTCCACTACTGAGATTTCCACAATTTCAATAACAAACAAAACCTTCAACTCGAGTCCTTGTACAAAATGATTGTTGGCAGCCAGAGCAAACAAAGTGGATAGCTTTTACAGCTCTTATTTCTCTAAAGACATTTTGCTTGTAAGACAGCAATTTTTATGAAATGGAATTCTTTCATGTGTGTGACATATTGAGTCCTCCCTATCTGATGCCAGATTTGTTGTTGTTATGTGGCGTTAATGCTCCACACATAAATATGAATTGTAAATCTGTACAAAGACATAACCTCATGTACGCATCTTAAAAAAACAACAATATGGCAACAATATGCATACAATTTAAACATCCCCTCTGTACATTAAATACACTTTATGTAAAAAAGACACTGCTTCCTCTCTCATTTTCACATAAAACCACAGATTATGTGGTGCCAGACGCCTTGACCTGGGATTGGAACACATCAGTCACAGGAGGAATTATTTATGTGTTTATGCTTATGTGTGGGGAGTTATTTTTTTTTTTTACCAGATGTCTAAAGTACGAGTGCTGTCAGCCGCCAGCTAAGCAGCCATCCATCATTAGCATGTTTCATTCATCACAGTGGTGGTCCCACACCTCCCTGCTTCCACCTTGCCTACTGGTGCAAGTGGAGATGTTAGGCTGGATGTGCACGTTGGCCAGTGTGAGAGGGAGCGTGGGCGTGTGTGGAGGAGATGATGGCTCAATTAGTGCATATGTCTGGCTGTAATAGCCTAAAAACAGGAAGGCAGGAAGACTGATGTCTGCACTGGCCTTGAGGCTCACTTCCCATGCTGACAACAACCTACTAAGAGCCGTCGGAGAGGAACCAGATGCTGGAGCGCCGCATGTGTGAAGACAGAAGTAGTGAAGTAATATAAACCTATTAAAACACATCTGCATGTTCGTTTTGGTTGTTTAACTCATTGTGTCATAGGGATGTAAAAAAACTCGTATATCCTTTAGTAATATCATACTATCTACTACTATCATACAATCATACTATTTTATTATAATATTTATCACAATATATTAATCATAACCACACTATTGTGATACAGATCTTCCTCTCTGAAAGCAGCAGTTCCCAGTAAGTAAGTGAGTACACCAGAAATTACAATTAGTCACATGTTGCATATGCTTTTGTGTTGTAAGTATTAAAGGAGAATTCATATATTTTTCAACTTGGGCCTCATTTCCTGGTCTATGAGGGTCTGAAATTTCACAAAATACATCTTTTTTCAGAAAATTACGGTCGCAGATACTTGCAATTTTGTTGCAAGTATTTGGTAATATGGAATAAATACCTCCAGTGAAACATAGTGTATTGTACTCTTTAGCTCTACAAACCAAACTTTGTATAGACTTGTTTTTTCTACCTTTCTTGACATTTCTCTCATGGATACATCACCAAAAAGAGATTGAGATTAAGATATTTGGTTTATACGGAAACATATTTTCATCTCAGGTCCA
The DNA here is from genome assembly GCA_001698575.1 of Mola mola. NCBI lineage: Eukaryota > Metazoa > Chordata > Actinopteri > Tetraodontiformes > Molidae > Mola > Mola mola. The sequence goes on from KV751346.1 coordinate 12,254,121, forward strand.
CTCACATTTAACATTTGACAAAATGACCTGGTTTTAATCCATGTTTTTAAAATGAGATATGTTGACTTTAAAGGTATAATATGTATTAATAGTATGTAACTGTAGTTGAATTTTGAATCTCATTTCAAGGACTGGCAAAATGCTGATGCTACAGACCCCCAAAATTCTGCATCTTAAAATTTGCTCCTTTAAATTAAGTCATTAAACAGTGACTGGTAGCTGTTACCAGCCATGATGAAGTGTCAGCAGGGTTTAATGAATTTTCTGATCTACAGCAAACATGGTGTGTTTAATGAATAAAGCTGAAATAGTATAAACACGACATGCTTCAGGTCCTCCGTTTGTTTCATGTTCCGGTGGACAGATGGAGGGTTCCGAAGGTTAATTGAGAAACAAAACACACTTGTGTGTACGTTCATGGCCCATTTTTATTCCAAGAAAAGAGAATGGAGGAGAACATATAAGTGCTGGAGATTTGCCGACCAGAAACAGTCGCACACTCCTACGGCTAGCTACAGTGCAAAAATTGGTTCATTAAATTCTCAAATTACCCAACTATAGACATGGCAGTCTTTATGAAGGTAATACTATGCTGGTCAAAGACAGGAACAGGTTGTGTGCTTGCAATCATAGCTAAAAGTTATGAGTGTAATGTTTGAATCATTAAATCACACTAGACTCATGTCTGCAGTGACTTATACTAGACTTTTGAAAAAATCTTGTTAACACTTACTGATCATGACTCCAGACACAGCAAGCAGCAGCACGGCGATGAGGGCCGAGGTGCCCACAGACAAACCCAGTGCCAGGTGGGAGAGAGACGGCTGGGGAGCCAGCAGGGTCATCGCTACAAGACAAGGGGAAACAACAGTGTTTGCGCTAACTTCCCCAGAGGAGTATTAACATTCATTTCGCCACTCTGATCCCCAACTCAATTAATGATGTGAAAGCGATGACACAACAGAGCTCAGGATAGCAGCAGTGGCCGGTGCATGTCAATTCCTTTTCGGTGGCGAGGGGAGATCTCATTACACATGTCTAAGCTGAGGAACAAGTCTGCACACACCGAGAGAGACCATATTAAGACAGTGACCTTTCATGACCTAGCATTGTAGAATTATCTCTTGCTTGTCTTTACAGAGAATAGATTTGCAAATCATAGGGCAAAGAGACACTTTTGGTCATTAAGATACTATTGAGATGGTAATAGCCCTGTTATTTTGCTTCAAATTATAAAGTGACGTTCCGTAATATGAATTCATTTCAGATCTACATTCATATGCTTATTATTCATCTGAGATTACAAATTATAATTGAAGAGGCAATTCTCGGTCCAGGGGGGTTTGTCTATTTCGCTCTGTCACAGATTAACTCAAGAAGACGAGCGCACACTGATTTTATTGGGCTGAACCTGGTGCAGGACCTAGAACTCAATAAGACATGCATTCATACAAAATCCACTTTACAACTTCACAACCTGAGGATCCAGGTAAAATACTTTATCCTCAGGCCTTGACAGAATCTGACTGTAGCACAGAGATAAATTACAAAACAACACAGCATTTAATACTTGATTAAATGCCAGCTAATACTACAGTATTTTCATTGACAGAGAAGCTTATCCTACTGGTGGATAATTAGTAGGACTTGTTAATACTATTTATTAAATACCTGTTCTCAGATAAAACACAGGACCTTCTGGGTTTAATCATTTTTGTAAATTCATGATTTATCTATTCAACGAGTCTATTACAGGTACAATAGATGGCTTTCTTTAATGACTACGTGGGCAAATGTAAAATGTTAGCAGCAATAGTTAACCATCTGCATAGTTGTCAGGTTACTGAACTAAACTGCCTTACAGAGTTTGTGATCCAAATAAATGTTTAGCTTAAAGAAGCTAGAATCACAAAAGTCTTCATAGCACATGCTTTGAATTTCATTTGCGTTGGTTGGTTGGTAAATAAATTATAATGAAAAAAAACCCCAAGACTGATAAGATTCAAAAGAAATGTGACACCTACTCTTAACACACTACTGTACAAGACATGAGAAATGTACGAGAGCGAGCAAAATCAGACACAGTTAAGACAAGACTGGCATTGTGGAAAGTTTCTTAGGCTCGGACCACATCGACTACGTTCATAAATTAGTTCTCAATAATGAGAAATATTGAGAAATCACAAGCTCCTCGACTGGCTTTCAGATATATTTTCGAAAATACACCCAATATATCTCATTCAGTATTTTTATGACATGGAGTGAGTATTTTGCCTTGACCAAATCAAGGCCAAAGGGTTCTTGATCCATAATCATCTGTTCTTAGCAAAGGCATGTGATCCCTATAGAATCCTGAACATTTTTTTTCCTTTTCTGCTGGTAGTTACAGCACAACAACTTCTTGTGAGCTGTGCTTCTGTTTTATACAGCAGTATAGATGTGTGCGCATTACTGTGATGACATAGAAACCCGTATTCATCAATCGTAAATTTGATGAAAATGTGCAAGTGTGCAGTACAACATGTCGGACCTGTGGCGTTGATGCAGGACACACTGTCTGGAGCCAGGCTGAGGTCATCGTCACAGAAGCAGATAATGCTGTCCTCGATCTGATGGCATTCACCGCTCTCACAGTGGCTGCAGTTCTGCACCGGACCAATGATCACCTCACCATCCCCCTCCATGCCTATAGGCACACACATAGCGCAGAGGTGTTACATATGTCCAAGATGTCTCTCAGAAAAATAAAACTTAATAACACTGAGAAAAAAATTGATTCAAAAGGAATGTATGCAATCTTATATGAACAATATATTAGATCATATGATCAATAAAGATCTCACAGTACTTTTCTTTTCTATTTTTTAAATATTATGTGTGTTTCGAAGAAAGAATATCAATTAGAGCTGAAAAACCTCTGGTTTACAGTGAGACATGAACCTACGGAGCTTTATAGGAACAACTGTGACAGCATTACATATGACGACTGAGCCTGAGTTTATATGTTAAATCATATGAAATGTTACTCAAATTATTTTCTGTATGTGCTATAGCCTGCCTGGTGGAGTCGCCCAGTGTTTGTGATGAAGGACGTCATCCATCAAAGCCTTAAACTTACAATCCAACACTGGTTAGGTCCATGAGAACATTGATTTCCTCATGTAAGTCCTCACATTACACATAAATGGTGTGTGAGGAAGA
>KV751346.1:12257517-12280735 GCA_001698575.1 Mola mola
GCACATTCTCATTCTATCCAACTGCTTCCCTAAACTAGATGCATTCACGCTGCCATAAACTTTTTCCAAAAGATTTTTTATAACATCCATTACTTAATTTAGATTTAAAGAAACCAATTCCCTAAATTGTAAACTAGAGCAGGCGGGGACAAAACAGTTTAATCTGAATCTATTGTGAGCTGTTTGTGAAACTGTGTATTGTTGACAATGCTGGTGCATTCAGTCTATTTTCTCTTTTCCTGATATAAGCTTGATAAATGCAAATTCATAAAAAGCTAACCTAGACACTGTCAGGGTCTGCTAGGGTAAAGTGTCTGTCTGTTAGGGTCATTCGGTGTTTCCTGTTTTACTTTGAAGTTTAGTTTGTGTCTTACTCCCCATGTCCTGTCAAGTGTTGTCCCTCGGGTGTGTTCGATTATTCCCTCTCACTAATGTGTCTCACCTGTGTCCAATTGTCTACCTCTCCCTCGTGTATTTAACCCCCGTGTTCCCTTCCTCCTGTGCCAGATTGTCTTGTTTACCTAGCGAGCATTCCAGTGTTTATTCGTTGTACGTCTCCTTGTGTCCAATCTGTATTCCGTGTTTTGATTACCGAGTTTGCCTTATCCTTATCTGTACCTTCGCTTAATTTGAATTCCTGGTTTTGACCTTCATTATTAAAACGACTACCGATTTAGAAAGCCCCCTGCGTGTCTCTGCATTATCGGATCCCCCAGACCTGGTACCTGATAGATACATTGTGAAAGAGGTGTCTCGAGTGCAAATAGATGTGAGATTATGTGTTGCAGATATTTACACCCAGTTGTGTTGAATACTTCATCATGTCTCTTCTCCTCTGCGGTGATGTCTCCACTTCTGAATTTTGAGAAACTTTATAGGAAACTATCTGCACATTTTGTGGTGTTTAGTATCTGTGCAATACAATAATCTATCCACTCTTAAAGCAAGAGAAGTATCTATGTAAAGAGGGTTAAATTACATTTTTCACTCTTTAAACTTCTCCTGCCATTTAAAAGTTGTGTTTTGTCTTTCATAAAAGTGCAAACAGTGAGAGTGACTGAGGCAATCCAGGGACCAAATGCATAAAAAAAGATTTATGAGAAAGTGAAATACGGATTTTTAAAGCTACAGTTGAGCGCTCATACACATACCTTAATTCCACTCAGTCAACCATAAACAGATACAGAAACGCTCTTAAACATCCTTTTGCATGAGGATACTCCACTCCTACTCAAACTTGTCAATCAGAAAAACTAGGGATCTAAAAATATCTACTGTTTCAGCTGATACCATGACCAATAATTAGCTGCTTCCCATGGATGATACCAATAAGATAACCAATAATCTCTGTATTTTAAAAAGAACCTCTAGTTTTTACACACGTGACATGAAAAAGTTAAAGATGTTGTGAGCAAAGGTGGAGGATTCAATATTTCATAGCTCTAGATTTGTTGTGTTGAAACTCTGAAGACCTTGTGACCCTGTCCTCTCAGAGCTCCAGTAGAATTTTTATTACATGCCACAGTTGTGTTCTCTTCCTCTGAAACTGTTAAAACCTCCGCACCAGTAATGACCCTAAATGGCAGTGCACAGGTCTGTCTCAATGCTCTGCTTGTCAGGTCAATGACGGAAATTTTGCTTCTATTGATCAGTGAATAATTTTATGATCCAGCTGAAAATGTATAAGTCTTGTAAATTTTATGCGTTACTACGAAAGGTAATTTAACCTCTTGTGTTAACAAGGTTCTCCAACAGCATCAGAGCAGCTGCGTTTAGAAACCAAAGTGGATGTTTATAGCATCCATACCAAATCATCACACCTAACACCATCATGGTATTATCTCAGTGATCATTATTAAATGTCAGAGGGAAGACCAGTGATTAATATATACAGTATATGCTAGAAGTATTTAATGCCCTGTGTACTACAGATCGTAAGAAGTCTACTGGGGATGATCAGTTGTATCCCCCACTGGCTGCTCTTATTATAACTGATGCACTGACGCATATTTTTAACTTTTTAACTTTAACAACTGAAAGCATCCCAACTGTGTGGATAACTGCTTTTTTTTTTTCTCCATTGCACAAAGGTGGTCCTGTGGATGACTTAAACAATTATTGCCCAATTTCTAAACTGCCTTGTTTATCTAAAATATTAGAGTGGCTAGTTAATGATCAATTAATAATGTTTGTAGCTACTTTCAATGTTTCAAATCCCTAGCAGTTTAGTTACAGATCCACACACAGAACTTTGACGGCAACAACAAATGTTGTCAATGATAATGTCTATTCTTTAGATAATAAGCTGGTCTTTGCTGCACTTTTTATTGACCTTACTAAGGCATCTGACACAGTGGACTACTCATTACTTTTAAAGCACCTTGAAACCATTGGTTTTGACAAGAAATCCCTTAAATGGTTTAAATACTATTTATCTGACAGATTTCAAACTGTGCTGGCCGATGGTTATCGCTCAACTGTTCTAAGAATATCTAAAGCGGTTCCTCAAGGATCCATTTTAGGCCCTATTTTATTCACTTTTTATATTAATGAATTTAGTATTGGCATAGCAAATAGTACCATTCATCTGTATGCTGATGACACAATCATCTATGCGGTTGCCCCATCTTTTGATTTGGCTCTTAAATACCTACCTTCCGATTTTTGTATTATAGAGCAAGCTCTAACCGTCCTTAAGTTATTACTTAATCCCAAAAAGACAAAAAACAAGTTAATTATAAGATTGTTATCTTCTTTGCCATTAGATGATATTATTTCAACAATAAATCGGACTCCTACTAATAGTTTTTATAAATATTTATCTGGGCATCAGGATAGATGATAAGTCTTTTAAAACTCAAATCTCTCAAGCAATTAAACAAATAAAGGGGAAATTAGCATTATTTTATCGCAACAGAGCTTGTTTTACTTTTAAATATAGAAAACAACTCATTCAGACCACTTTTTTACCTACTTTAGACTATTGTGATGTTATCTACATGCATGCTACTCCTTCGACACTGAAACCCCTTGATGTGGTGTATCATTCTGCGCCTCACCTCATTCTATTACTGGTGATGGGTTTAGAACTCATCACTGTGTTCTTTATGATACATTTGAATGGTTATCTTTAACTGTAAGGAGAGAGCAGCACATCACAATTTTTGTATACAATTTTATTTTTATATGAGACTACTTTTCAATTTTTATGCCCCTCGGAAGTGAAATGACTTGCAGAATGTTCTGGTACTTGATGGCTTTATTTCCTTAAATAGTTCCAAAAACCTTCTGTTCAATGTTCTGTGATGGAAATATACTGGGTGTTGTATTTAAGTAACCTTGGTGATTGTATATCTTGTCCTGCAAGAAGTCTAAAGGTCAGTACAAATATGCAGGTGGCCTTGAGGATAGAGGGGTGAAGTTTCAACTGACGCTGGTCGCCCCCTTCAGCGTAAGTGAAATGATTCTTTCTCTGACGTTTCCATTCACATAACTCATAGCTCGCTTTTTATACTTGAGTTGCTGAACCTGCCTGCACAGTTCATGCGGAGAAGGAATTTGTGATTATATTACAACTTCAAATCACAGGTGCTTTTAAACCTGACATTTAGACAGTAGATATTTTTTTAAGTGATCAAATTATAGAAGTTACAAGCTGTCCAAGTTTATCTTGCTTTTGTGATAATGATTCACTCTTGGTTGTCTGGTAATTCGCTGATTAGAAATCCTGCCATGATTTTCTCTTTCTTTGTTCCAGGCAAGGAGTAGTTTGTTTTTGCAGCATTATAAAACCTTACATCATAAAACAGATGTAGAGATAGACGAGGACAATAAATATGTGGTGTCTCATTTTTACATTAGGAATGTACTGGACAAAGAACATGAGGTTTCGTTAAATTTTGGTTGGATTACCATCCTTATCAATCAACAGACTAGTGGAGTTGGAATATCTCAATAAGTTAACCAGCTGGGTAAACCAAGTGTGAGCACTTTGATAAATTAAAATAACTGCACAAATTATTTACATTTGAAATCAGTCCCTTTTTTTTTTTCTTGAGAAGACATGAGGTTGTGGACTGTTGCAGGCAAAGAGCATCTCCCTTATTGGAGCTCAATAAGATATTAGGGTCCAATTTACCTCAGGCTGATAAAGGACCATTAAAAGACACTTCACTTTTTCCATTTCCACTCATTTTGTTTTGTTTTTTGTTTTGTTATTGAGCTGAGTGAAGAGAGCATGTTCTGTTGTGTATTGATGATCTACAAGCGTATCTTTACAGCTGTATTTCTTTTTGTGTTTTTAGCAGCTGTGTATTCGAATGGCCAAGAGGAACGGAACAGTAGTGGATTTATTGAGCTGTTACCTTTCTCTATCTGGCACTGTTTTATTCAAAAAAGAGTCAGATTCTCCTCCCTCTGTGGCTGCCCATATCTATTCTATGGTTCTACAGTAACGTTTTCACACAGTCACGGTCACAAGTGAATTGCAATGGGAAATCTATATTAGTTATGCGCTGGGAATGCTTGCTCTGTAGAAAGCTTATGTACTGCCACAAAAACTAATTTAAAATGTCAATAGCAAGACCAGTTTTTCTCATCATGCAGTAGAACAAAAACATTAACTCAGTGACAAACGCTACACGTGTAACACATGCAGAATACAAATTTCCTGACTGTAAGTGGTGCAGCTGACTAGTTTTACATTTGCACCTTTCAGCGGGTAGAGGAAGGGCTCTCCCTCTGGGCTGAGGAAGGACGTGCCGTCGTCACCATCATGTTTAGGGTTGTTTTCTGTGGAAGTGTTACCACCTAGAAGCAAGGAGAGAAATCAGTGACAAAAACATCCTCTTTAGTTATATTATGACTATTATAAGTGTTGTCTTCTCCTGATTTTAAAGGTTGCATTATAGGAAAATGATGCAATTTCTGAACTTCAGAGTGCTCTGCCTTTTTCAATATTTGCCTTTGTCAATTATAAAATTCACATTACAGAAGAGCTTTGGAAAAACATTATCGTGATTGTGGCAATAAAAAGTTATGACGCACATGGGACCGTCTACATTAGCAGTGTCATATCATCTCTTTCTTCCCATATACATGTTTGTTTTTTCATATTTCATATATATATATATGTATTCAACCTTTTTCTGGGCTTTTCTGTTGAAAACCTTGAAAGTCTCTTGGACTAACCTCTGTAGCCTCCACCGCCACCCCCGGACAAACAGCCGCCTCCGCCACCTCCAAAGCCACCACGGGTCTGCGAGAAATGTTGACAGGCCTGCCCACCCTGGCCTCCCAGCACCAGCGGTCTGCCGCCCTGACTGACAGGAGCTGTGTCATTCCAACCTCCCCCTCCACCTGTCAGCAAACACAACATACTTTTGATATAATGTGGAGTTAAAGCCTTGTGGTGAATCGTTGTGTGTGACAAAGCAAGAGGAGAGAGTTCTTTAATGGGTCAAAGAAAAATTGACCACAAGCATGTATGTTGTATGTCTATATGAGCACACACACACACTTGTACACAGCATTCTCCTATTAGTGATCACAGCACTGGTTAGAGCAGGGACCATCAAAATAGCTTAAAAGAGAACTGGCAACAAGAGAAAAAAATGATAGCTAATAAAATTCAACCTAATCCTCCCATATTCCCCAACACAAACAAATTGATTTTTCCTCTTTTCATTTAGTTGCTGTGAAGCCTGAGAAATGCAAACTGAAAAAACAACAACCCACATCTCACCACATTTGCAACAAAACCCCTCAGCCATGCTGAATATTTAATTTTTTTATTCACAGAGCTTCCTTAAAACCTGTACGTCTGACTTTGTGAAAATGTAAAAATCCATAGCTGATGTTTTCTGGGCTGTTCATCAGCTATGAATGCATGGATAATGGAACCTGCAGAGAGCACTCATGTAGCAATATGCTGACAGCATGCAGTGTGGGGTCCAGCCCAGCAATGATGGGGGACAACGTGTGCGACATGAATAATCATGAGAGGGGCTATGTAGTGTTTTAGTGCTGCACAGTGGCACTTGGGAGTGAATGGTTTATGAAACTTGCACATTAAGACTGAAGTAAACACTTTTTGGATAAATGGATATGTTTACAAGTACAGGTAGACATGCAAATCAAGAGTTCCTGTAGACTTGGTTTATTACTTTGGGTGAATGCAGAAGGCAGCAGGATAAGCAAAGGCTTCCCCACCAAGAATTCTGCAAAGATAAGCTCTTGAAACTGGGGCACTGTAATGGGATATTAGTTACCTGCTTTCATTTGCTCATTTATTCACACACGTCGTCTCCCACTACAAAGCTCAGTAATGCTCACATAGCAGTTGTGTATTGCATATTGTATTTTCCTGCAATTACACACAGTGGCACACAGAGACAAAGGGTGCTGACACACACACACATCAAGGCTGTTTGTAGTGTACCTGCAGCATGACTCTTCCCGTTACGTCCGAGATGGCTGGGGTCATAGTCCGTCTGCTCCGGCTGGGTCTGTGATTGGCTGCTGTAGCCGCGGCCACCTCCCCCAGCAGCGATGATGAGGGGGATGAACACATCTTTGTCCACCTGTCAATATTATTCACAGTTTGATTTACAAAGTGCTTAAAGAAGAGTTTAATACCCCGAGCAACACAATTATTTGCTTTGCCAGACAAAGCGCGGTTCAAAAGACTTCTATGATGGTGACAAACAGGATTTGTGCACCCTGCCCGGAGGGATACCGGGACCCCGCCCTGGAGCCAGGCCTGGGGAAGGGGACCGTAAGCAAGGGCCTGGTGGCCAGGTCTTTGTCCATGGGGTCCGGTCGGGCTCAGCCCGAAAAGGAGTCATGGGTCCGTCCTCACGTGGGCCCACCACCCACAGGAGGAGCCATAGAGGTCCGGTGCTATGTGGATCGGGTGGCAGTCAAAGGCAGGGGCCTTGGTGGTCCGATCCCAGGTGGCTGAAGCTGGCTATTGGAACATGGAATGTTACCTGTCTGGTGGGGAAGAAACCTGAGCTTGTGCGAGAGGTTGAGAGATACCGGCTAGATATAGTCGGCCTAACTTCAACGCACAGTTCGGGTTCTGGAACCAGTCTTCTTGAGAGGGACTGGACTTTTTTCTATACTGGAGTTGTCCCAGGTTTGAGGCGGAGAGCAGGTGTGGGCTTATTAATAGCTCCCCGGATCTCAGCCAATGTGTTGGAGTTTACCCCGGTGGACGAAAGGGTTGCTTCCCTGCGCCTTCAGGTTGGGGGACGAGTCCTGACTGTGGTTTGTGCCTATGCGCAAAATAGCAGTTCCCACCCTTTTTGGAGTACTTGAAACAGGTGCTGGAGAGTGCCCCTACTGGGGATTCCATCATCCTACTAGGAGACTTCAACACTCACGTGGGCAATGACAGTGAGACCTGGAGGGGTGTAATTGGGAGGAACGGCCTGCCCGATCTGAACCCGAGTGGTGTTCAGTTTTTGGATGTCTGTGCTAGTCACAGTTTGTCCATAACTAACACCATGTTCAGCCATAAGAGTGTCCATAAGTGCACTTGGCGCCAGGACACCCTAGGTCAACAGTCAATGATTGACTTTGCAGTCATATCATCTGATCTGCGACAGTATGTGCTGGACACTCGGATAAAGAGAGGAGCAGAGCTATCAACTGATCATCTCCTGGTGGTGAGTTGGATCAGGTGGTGGGGGAGGAAGCCGGACAGACCAGGCAGGCCCAAGCGAATAGTGAAGGTCTGCTGGGAACGTCTGACTGAGGACCCTGTGAAAATGGTCTTCAACTCCCACTTCTGGAAGAGCTTCAACCACATCCCGGAGGTAGTGGGGAGCATGGAATCTGAGTGGACCATATTCCGTGCTGCCATTGTTGAGGTGGCTGCTCAAAGCTGTGGTAGCAAGGGCGCTGGTGCTAGTCGTGGCGGTAACCCCAGGACCCGCTGGTGGACACCAGAGGTGAAAGGGGCCGTCAAGCTGAAGAAGGAGACTTACAAGGCATGGCTGGCTTGTGGGACTCCCGAGGCAGCAGACAGCTACCGGCAGGCCAAGCGATCTGCGGCTCGGGTGGTCACTGAGACAACAACCCGGGTGTGGGAGGAGTTTAGTGAGGCCATGGAACAAGACTTCCAGTCGGCACCGAAGAAATTCTGGCAAACTGTTCGGCGGCTCAGGAGGGGAAAGCGGAACCCCGTCCACACAGTCTTCAGTGTGGGAGGGGAGTTGCTGACCTCAATTGCCAAGCTCCTCAAGGCTCTGGATGTTGTAGGGCTGTCATGGTTGACACGCCTCTGCAACATTGCGTGGACATCGGGGACTGTGCCTTTGGAGTGGCAGACAAGTGTGGTGGGTCCCCTTTTCAAGAAGGGGGACCAGAGGGTGTGTTCCAGCTACCGGGGGATCACACTCCTCAGCCTCCCTGGGAAAGTCTACTCCAGGGTGCTGGAGATGAGAGGCTTGGGAAGGTCTTGGTGTCCCCCTGGAGGAGTTGGTAGAAGCGGCCAGGGAGAGGAACGTCTGGATCTCCCTACTAAAACTGTTGCCCCCGCGATCCAGACCCGGAGAAGCGTCAGAAAACGAAACGAAACGAAATGACTTGAACTGTATAGTGAGCTGACAACATGTCAATACTGCAAAAGATCAACTGTGAATCCACAATACAAAGCAGACCGAAATTATTGGACCAGAAAATGTATATCATTAGTTATCAGTTGATAATGACACTACAGCTGATAAATACAGGAGATCTTATAGGCAACATAATTTTTCAGTGACTTATAACGCACGGTATGTAAACAATCTGATTATTTGAGTTGCAGTACACACCTATAAAATTGGTTTTATTGTCCAATAAACAAAGAAGAAGTGTTGTTTTGAATCTCTTTTTGAAATGCTAAAATTATCAGTTTATCTCTAAATGCATCACTCCAGGATCTGCTTACCTTGAACACATATGTAGCCCCACCCCCACCTCCTCCACCCCATTTCACTTGTGTTTTGTTCACCATTGGGCCGCTCTGCTCCAGGCAGATCTTATTCAGGAAGTTGTTGTACTGCAGAGATATAGAGAGGGAGTCAGATAGAAAGAGCTGTTAGTTGTTTTCATAGATGCTTGATATGTGAATCATAGGCCCGAGCTGCTGCTGTGAGTCGAAGGTTTTGGTTCAATTATGGTGGGCAAAATGTTGGGCAGTAGTGTTTAGTTTTTATCACACTTCCTGTTAACGGTGATGGAATAATGTTAGTGACTAAATAAGATATCCCTGGAATCTACTTATATCTTTTTTGAATGAGGTTGATGGGTTTGATTGAAGCTGATGCAATATATTTGCTTTTGCAGATGATAGAGACAGATATTCACAATTTAGTATACTGTTTACAAAAACAAAATGGACCAGCAACATACTCACGAATGTCTTATTGATTGCTGTGTATCGTGTGCTCTGGTTCACCGTCACTGTTATTGGAACACTTAATGGAACTAAGCCATCATTACTGTTCATTACTGTATTATTGTTAATTAATTAAGTTAAATGACAGTCCATTCATTAAAATGAATTATTTTTATATCCAGTGAATTCACATCAATACTTGTTCACATTACCAGGTATAATAATGGCTTTCTTGCTTCACTTCAGGTTTTGTTGACAGCCATCAGATGCATGAAAATTTGTGAATCAGTTTCTATGCCGATAGGCTAAACTGCCTGGGAGCCAGTCATACTGTGAGAGCGAGAGGGCAGACGCTTCCCCCGATCGCTCTGTCTGAACCTTGCTCAGATACTCACTCTCACTCATCACTCCCTCAGCTCCCCCATTTGAGATCCTGAGCTCGGAGGGGCAGGACTTTACTGACTGTGATTGACAGGTAGAGAGGGGGTAAAGGTAGTGCATTCAAATGTTCTCGAAGAGTCTAACTCACTCAGCATGTTCTATCACTGTAACTCTGCTTTAACGTTGTGTCTGAGAGAGAAAGAAGATGACAAAAGGATTTGCACTTGCACTTTGGGACATGCATATGTGAGTGCATGTGCATAGAGCAGACACAGAATGACATATGTAGAAAGTGAGTAAGTATTTGCCAGAGCGAAGGCTAAGTTTGAGGAAGTGTGCCACAGCATAAATAAGTTTCAGAGTCTTTGGAGAGAGAAGCCCTTCAGAACAACTTTCTCACTTTGGAACAGGCCCGTCGATACAATTCTGTTATAACAACTGAATGACAGCGTCAAAGACCTCTGCGTTCTACCCTACACATTCTGCCTCTCAAAAGCTTGAAAACGAAACTATTTTCACGTTATCATTGACACTTCATGTGAAGGTTGTTTGATTTTGATCTTTTTTTTTTTTTATAAGCAAGTAGTTTTATTTGTGTTTATTCACTGTGGTCTACACGTTGTCAACATTCCTTCTTTTATGTTCATTCTAAAACACTTGTCTAGATAAAAATAATTAAAATTGCTTTACAAGATGAGATTGATTGCAATAGTGAAAACGTACTCATACTAAAATTAATTAAAAAGTGTGACTTGAAAAATTAGCTTTAACACAGTGCTCTTTCACATGTTTCAGAATCCACAGGTATTCATTTCAAACACAAAATAGTAAGAGCCAGACTTTGCCAACTAACCCATTTTTCTGGCTTCTCAGTGGGGAGATGGCTCTCAGATATTAAACGTTTAAGTAGTGGATGATGGATGGTTGTACTGGCGACAAGTGGGATTGTCGGGGTTTTAGTCATAGTGTTGTGAACTGTGAGGGGGACCGAGCTGCTGCGTCGCCAGTGAAGATACCCCACACCATCATGGATCATACTGTAGACAGCCATGGGGAAAATAGCAGAAGTAAACTCTGAGACATTTTCAAACGTAGATTTTAACTGTCGTCGATGACTGTAAAATTAATACTTTAGCGCATGTTCGTCCAGAGTGAGGTCATGGGACCCCGTTGGGGTACATGAGGAGGATTAGGTGACTGAGTCCTTTAAAGGCCCAGTGTGGCATCAACAGGAAAACACAAAAGTCCCTGTCTATGGAAGTGTTTTTTTTTTTTCCTGTTGCGGGCTACTGAAGAAACATGGCGGTGCAGTCAATTAATCAGTCGAACAACAAAAAATTAATTGGCAGCTTTTGTAAAGATCCAGTGTTTATAATTTAATGATTTCTAATTGAGCAACCCTCATCTCAACCTCCTCTACTGTGGCTGTGAAGAATACAAAAAAACAACAATCAAACAATCAGGGAAGGTGTTCTCTAGAGACTGGGTTTGGTTTTCTCTTCTTGGCTTTTTTACAGACTCCATGAAAGAGAGGAGGACCTGCTCATAGTTTCATAGTTTTAGGTCATTATACTCTAATGACAATATAATTAGGAACATTACTATCCATTCTCAGCCCTAGGTTTTCCTTAATCCTAGATGCTGGACCTATAATTTGAGAATAATAGAAAGTTATCCAATTAAAGTCCAGTGGAAATTAAATTGTATTTCTTATTCCTACAGCTGGCTGTGTCAAAAAGGAGCATTTCTGTTTTTTCCCCAAAGACATTTGTCCTCAATTTAATAAGTAAAAAAAAAATTAACAATGAATTTATATGAATGTCCTTCCTATTTTCTGAACTTTCATCTTCCTATTGTAGAATTTTGACAGCTAGCACACAAGGAACTAAAAATAAAAGACAAATATGTTTGAGTCTTAATTCAGGAAGTTGATAAATGTAGAAGAAAGGAGACCTGAGAGTTGAATCTGGAAGAAAATATTAAATATTATTTATTTTGTTGTTTTATATTTTATATCTATGACAAACTGTAGGTTGTCATAAAATGTGCTGTACTTGAGACTCACACTGGGACATGCATCCTCTCCTTGCTGTCCCACCAAAAAAAGACCTCCTCATGGCCAACACGCTTCGACCACCAGCTGCCCCGTATGCTGTGATTCTGGGGTTTAAGATAAACATACACACAGACACACATATAGAAAAGAATCATTAGCAGGATAATGAAATAATAAATGAAGATGTCGGTTACAGTTTTCCATTTTGGTGTTTTCGGGTGATATATACTGTATATACTACAATCTATACAGTACAAAAATTTTCAGAAATACCCTAATATCTCGCAGAGCAATTTACTGCACAATACTAAATAAAAACTTAATTCGGAAACTCAAATACTTTCACCCTGGGTATTTTTCCTAAAAAATATTTTGATGTAGCATTGTATGCTACACATACACCAAAGTATGCACTGACTACACAGCAAATGGGACATTTGACATAATAGTACACACTCCTTTTCAGCAGAAGACACAAATTTTCGAATGTTTCAGTCTTCTTGCTAGGAAAAAAACAGGGAACGGTTCGATATGTCTCTTCCCTTGTGGTCGTGCTTAATGGGGAGAGAGAGAACGCCACCCGATGCTCAGAAGCTATCTCAGCTATTTGCCTAATGACTTTTGGGAGATGAAGAGCGCATATACATCTCGGCAGCCGTCTGTCAGCTTCATTTACAAGCTCTGCCAACAGAACCAGGCCCACATGAAGACTGCAAGGCTGGAGTCTGTGCGGAGGCACAAGGTGTTTCTAAAACTCTGACACATGTTTTAGGACAATGCTGTCCATGCTAATGAAACAGTTTAAAACTCAAGGTTTCTGTTTGAGCTCAACTGTGAGTGTTTGTGTTGATGTGGGATGCCTGCAGCTTTCAGACGTTTTTGTTTGATCCGTCCAAGTCAGATCCAAGTTAAACACCTCATGTTGTCATGAATACCCACAGGAGGAGTATTGATCTCTGCACAAAGAAGTGGGTATTACAGCATTAATCCTTTGGCAACGGCCGGTTTGAGGCCAGTGTAGTGAGGCTGATTGCTAATGCATTTTGAAGGCCACAGACATAGCCGTGGAGATGGGTAGATTTTTTGGATTTGGAGTGAGGGAATCATACCATTCACTGCAAGAATGTGAGATTCCTCTGTGTGCTTGTGCAAGATTGATGTGCTGCTGATGCACATGGAGGTGGAGGTGGGCATGAAGAACAGTCTACACTGTAGCAAAAAAAAGTGAGCAGAGAGAGGATTGACGCTTCGGAAACAGAGGTTAAGTGTGCATGTTGAGAGCTCATGGGGCTGCATGAATGAACCAAACAATTGCTGAGACTCTGATAAAAGAAAAACAAATATTAAAGAGTGGGTGTTGTAACAGTACAATCTGCATCTTTGTGCTCTGATGCTTTATGTTTGATACAATTTAGCAACCGCTGTACCTGTAAGTGCCACTTTCCTGAACTCTCCACTTCTGAATGCCTTTGAAGGGCCCTTGGGTGCCTACTGTCACGTTGACGTTGCTGTTCCGGTAGGAGTTGAGGCACTGAGTGGGAGTTGGGCCTTCAGGTCCCACTGCCCCACAGGTATGAAAAATCCATTTTTGGGCTGCATATGAAGAATAAAAGAGAAATGCATTGAGCACTTAATAGAGCAAACAGCAATAGAAGCACACATTCTGCATTCAGTTGTACTTCAACAGACTTAAAGATGACAGAGTGGCTGCAATTCAGCCAGCACCACAGAGCCATTACACTCATGTTTTGTCTACTTCAACATTCCATACCACTCCACTTTCAATCACTGCAACAATAAAATACAAATATGAATAACAGCATTACATATTGGAAAGACAAGGACCAAACTATGAGCTACTAATGCTACTACTGTGCAGCACGAGATGCAGTGACAGAATCACAGGTGATGAACGTTTCTCCTCATTTTCCTTGTAATCCCATGTGTCAGGGCTAATTGGAGCTCTTTCCACTGTAATTAGCACAAGATAAGTCTTGTCAGATGGACCTGGACGGACTTAACGCTGAAGTAATAAATCCTGATTTAAGGCTTGAGAACACAGAGCAGCGGGGAAAATGGCAAGGAGTGAAAAATCTCTCTCTTTCCTTTCTGCCTGGTTGTGGGCACTCTTAGAGTACTTATCATTAATTTCCAAGCCGGGATGCAAATCTGACACAGCTAAAGTCATTCCTGCAAGAGAACAGCTCACATGATAGCTTTCATATAAAAGGCACCTCTCTATGAAAAGCAGCATTACTACACCATTAGTATTTTCTTCTGCTATAACGACTCGTGCATACTGATTTAATTGTAATGGGATACATAAAAAGATAAAAGGGATGGCATGAGATGATTCTCCTGCAACTTAAGTTTATAAGGCTCTTACCACAACACGTTTTGCTGTTCAAGTTACATGCTATGGAGCGATCTTGGAGCGTTTAGTAGGAAGCATCATGTAAGAATCATGTGAGTCGTTAAGGTCACATGAGAAAAATGAGGTGTGCTCTCACAGATGATGGTCTCTAATAAGTGGCATGCAAAGCCATCGGGTCCTGTGACCTGAACGCACTCACACACACACACACACCTGGGGGTCTCTGACTCTTCTTGACTATCATATGAATCTCCTGCTCTGTGAACTTTGCCACCGGTGATATGCCATCATCATAACAAACACAGGTGCCCAATCAGCGAAAGGGCCAGCACTGTACACTTCCTTCAGTGCGGAACATGAGAAAGAAAGAGACAGCCAAAAACACAGTGTCTTTGACTTACTCTTTCTTTCTCTGGTTTTAAATTGCCATACTGACAGCAAAACTGCTTTGACCATTATTTAGACTACAGCAAACCTTATTCTTTATGAATGACAAAGGCAGTGTCAGGGCCAATGAGGATTTCAGCACCCACAAGAATCTGAAGAGTTTCGAGCAAAGAATATTCTAAAAAAAAAAAAAAAATCAATGATGACTTGCTAAAAGAAGGTAAGCAGTGTTGAGGGTCTAAGGGTAGATGGTGATGTTATGAAAAAGATTGCAAAACCCTCAGAGGCAAATTGTTATTTGTGATCTGGGGCTATACAAATTAAACTTGATTGATTGAAAATGCTATTTGAATTATAGGGATGTATCAAATTGACTTTTCAGCTGATATGATAACCAATAATTACCTGCTTGTCATGTTGATACTGATAGGTTAGGAAAGGATAAGCATCAATTTCACCTTTTTGTATTTTGAAAAGAACTTCACAATCTGTTGTGATTTAATATTCCCAACCTGATGAGCCAAATCATCACATACCAGCATTGTCATGTGTCCTTTGCATCTTATCAAGTTGTGCCAGGTACTCTTTAGCATTGGTGACCGATGCACTAAACCTTGCCTGTAATGTGTGTGGCTGATCGCTAGGTCTGAATTATCTGAACAAGTTTAGGCAAAAAAGTAATCCCATGGTTACATTTAGGAGATGTTTTGAGATGTTTGGTTTCAAATGAGATGTGACATCCAGTCTCTTGGGTGTGTGTTTTGTTCAAGCTTGTCCTCCAACCCTTTTGGCTGCTACTTCATCTATTAAAATTAGCTGAAACTGATGCAGATGTGAGGTTCACTCTACATGACTTGCTGTCTTGTGATTTTGAGTCTTCAGTTCAAACTATGTGACCAATTAGTGACTGGGCGGTGACAAACTACATGATCCTGCAGGAGAAACCCCCATCCAGTCTGGTTTCCAAACTAAATTTGGTACAACTGCAGCATGGATTGCCCATTCTACAAAGCGATATGCCATGTGTGTTTATGCTGCACTCCTCTTTCAGGACCTCAGCCTCAAACACGGTTTATGGTTTTTTGTCAACCCGTGTCCTGCGCTCTGATTTGCTTTTGTTGCCAATTCATCTAGATATTTAAGCAATGATATATTGGTAAGCCTCTCTGGTCATGGCTTTGAAAAGTTCACACATAGCCTTGGTTAACTGTCAACTGAACACTGGTCTTGCTCATATCTGGAGGGTTTTTCAGTAAGCTCCAAAATTTGTTTGCTGGATAAGCAGCAAACTAAGATTCTAGTAGTGTGAAATAGGCTCCACAGGCTGGGCTAAGGTTTCCCTTAGTGAGGCTTTCCTCCCAGTTATATGAATAGGTCCAGTCTAGCATGACAGTAGGGGTACTAATGTTTGGACTCTAGCAAAGGAGCACAACTTTTGCTGAAATGAAACAAAAGACACAGCATAAACCAAATACAGGCGAACAAACACTCCAGGTGAATTACTTTGTTAAGTGATGTGCATGTTTCTGCAGTCTACCTTGGGATTGGAGGTCTTGTTTGAATAAAATTTTCAAATTGTTTCTATTGTTTACTAACATTTTTGTGACTTTGGTATTTAACATGGATACCCAATAGGGCTGGCTGGCACAAATGTTGGACTGCTCACTGTGCACAAGAGGGACTTCCTATGCACTACAGACACTTTTATCCGTTCTGCCTTGCAACTTCTGTTATGTGCCTATGTATACATATTTATATTTTTACTTATACTCTTATACTCAATGTTCATACTTTAGATTTAAGTCACCTAGCTCCTTCTTATTTTCGTATGCCTTTTTTTCTAATGTTTAATTGCTGCACCGTGGATCTGAGAGAAAAACGGTTGACAAATAAAGGTACTTTGACTTTGACATTGAACTGCACAACATGTTTAAACTACAATTACCTAATTGTAGATAAAAATTGTGCACATTGCAGCTCATTTATTCATAGCCAAGATCCTAACTGTTGCTACTGATTAGAAAATTCTTAAATAGATTCACACAAAATATGGCATTGGGGTCTGTTACGTACCGTAGTTGCAATATCCACAAATAAGTGACTTCATGCTCTCCTTAAACCCAATAGGTAGCTGCTTCCCTCTCTAACTTTGTATGTGTATGTAGCTGCATCCTCCTTATCCAGTGACAGTTGCCCTGTTTGAGCTGGTGATTAAAAAGATGAATCAAGGCTGGCGTGTCTTGAATGATTCTGAATGCCAAGTACAAAGCTTATTGAGCACACAAGTCAAATGAATTACAGAAGCCAATTTGGTGTGGCACTGCTCGTTATCAGCTTCATATCCGTCTTAGTGACTAATGTTCTCCAGAAAAACTTAGAGTAACAACAACTAACTAGCATTTTGCTGTAGGGCAATGTTTATGAACACGTATGGAGTGAATCACATCTCCACTCTGCCGCTAATTAGTGAGCCTGTAATGGCCAAAACTCCTTTCTTGCATGCAACGTCCAGGGACCAGCATCTGCTGTCAGTTAATTTCTAGAGCCAATGGGAATGTGTCAATCAACATGCCTTATGCCTCTGATTTGATGCCAGTTTTCATCTACTCCACACAACTTGGCTTGTTGTTATTTGTGGAACACATTGATATAAAAATGTGCTGTCAGTTCAGAGAGGCTAATGCTTCTAACATCTGCTATGCTTTTGTAGATAAGGTGTAAATTTGATTTTATTTTGATGCATTCTGATGATGCAAATTTGTTTTATTGTCATAAAAGGACCTGAAAATTCCAATGTTAGCCAGTCTCAAACCCATAAATACATTCTCAAACATTCACACTCTCATACAGTGAATAACTAGATGAAATTCTGGAGCTCATCTCTCATCAGGAGACAGAGAGGGAACAGATTCATCTAGCTTGACTTTTTTACTTCCTTCCTCCATGCAAGTTATGAGTCAGCAGCGAGAGACAGGTGCCACAGAGCAGGGCAGCTGTGAGAGATGAAAGTGACTGTTGTCAGAATAGTGGGGCATCAGTGCAGAAGTGGGAGAAAGAACAAGATGAGAGAAAAGAATGAAAGTGAAGTCAGGGTGAGGGGGATAAAATGAGCAAGGGAAAGAAATCACGCAACAGACTTGAGATCAGAGGGACCACTGACAGGAAGACAAGACAGGCAGTAAAGAACAGCTTTTAAACGGCAGTAGTTAACAAATGGAGATAGAAAAGGGTACAAAATATGCTCTGTCCAGATATTATAGCAGAGTGAAAAGAAAGATGAACTGGAGAGAAGATACAAGATACACTGACATGGTGGGGTTAATCATTGAGCGTGTCGGGGGGAGCGGCGAGCATTGTTGGAGTGACGGGTCTGCTGAGCTTAAACCCTCATCAGGCTCACTGTCCTGCCCTGCAGATGTCAAAGTATCAGCTTCAGGAGGGGAGAAACAAGAGACGCCTGACGAATGTTAACCGCTCAAGTCTGTCTTTGAAATAGACAAAGTGTAACTGCAAGTTCAACTTTTTTTCCCCAAGTTAATATCTACTTTAGGTCCCATCTTTCTTGAGAAGATTTAAGTCTGCTCGCTTTGTTGTAACCGTACAGAGCATTACCTGTGTAAGCACACAAAAATAACCTTTTTGGTGCAGTCCCTGCAGCTAAATCCTTATATATACAGTATAGGTATGTATATATATGAAACGTTTCAAAGGTCACGAAAGAGTTTCTTGACAGACTGAGTGGACGTTGCTTGCTGAGCCTTTGGCCCCACTTAAATACATAATCTTGTAACATTATCATATCGTTAGCCGGCCAAACATTAATGTTTGATGTCTTACTATCCCCATTTGACCCCCATATAAACATATAGGCAGTGTTGCGTTCAAGTCTGCAGAGTGACCCCCATCACAGACATTCAGTCTGACAAGTGGCTGCATGATAAGATCCAGAAATTCACATATTCAGCCCTCAATTGGCGAATTTGGTTATCGTCGCATGTTTGTCTGCTGTTTGTTCTGCATTGTTGAGGTTCAACATCATAATTGAAGATGTGGTCTTGCTGTTCAGAAGAAGAAAATTCTATATGTTAAAATGAGGATGCAGGAAGTTGATGAGAGTGAACGGACTTAAAGACTTATAAATACACCATCACTAAATGGCAAAATATTTTTTTTTCAGAAGACAATAGTATTGATTTAAAAAACTGTATGTTTCAAAGGACAATCCAGTGTACCTCTAGCATCTCACTGCTACCAGCTGACGAAAAGTGTTTCAGAGCTAACTTAACATGAAAGTAACTCTAACCTGTGACTTTTAACATAGAAATTGATTTTTTTCTTGTCTTTACCTGTTTGATGCAGGTAAGAGAGAAAGAGAGAGCTGGGTTTAAAATGCCAAGTCTGTGTAAGTGGCTTGATTGACATTCTCCAGAGACAAATTGGATGATTTTACACTTCAAAACTGCCAGTACTTCTCCATTTAATGCCAAAGGAGATCCATGCAGCACCCAGATATGACACAAACCAGCACACTTACTTTGTTGCATCCCATGCAAAGTAGTACAGAGCAATTGCTAATCCTGCATGAATACATAATGCACTGCAAAGCCGAATGGCAGGAAAAACAATTTTGGTCAAAACTTAGTAATGACAGAAATGCAACTTGATGGTCAACATAGAAAGTTTTCTATGTTTAGTCTTGCTCGATATTTTAAGTATAGTTATGATGCTCTCTTGGCTTCTGCACCTTCAATTGCAGTTACTTTTTTTTAAATGTAGACATACAGTTTCAGTCCTGTGTTCTCAAGTGTTCTAGCTCTAGCTACAGTGACAGCATGTATCAAATACAATTCTATGATTATAATAATTCCTTTATTTATATAGCATCTTTAATAAAAAATATATGTCGAAAAATACATTTCTTTGGCTGTGATTCAGCAATTGATCATCAAAGTTACTAACTAAAGTAACTAAAATTATCACATAAATGTAACTGCCGTTCCACTGGTAACAATGCAAGGTGGTGCGTTATTATCTCTGGTGCATCGCAAAGTCACAACCAGCAAGACCAAAAGCCTGATTCCCACCTCTGCATCTGGATATTCACTTGATTAACTCTGTAATTAATGAACATGAGTTTGCTTGGGTATTTTTCAAGGAAAAGAAAAGCAGTTGAGATAGGTAGCAGGTTTAGACTGGCAGGAAGGGCCAATCTTTTTAATCTTTCCAGCTTTTAGGTCCAAGCTACCGTGGGTTAGTTATTTAGTTAGCTGGCTGTTTTCCTGAGATGATCACAGCACCCACAGTGGCGTTAGGTCTGGTTGGGCTGTTAAAAGATGTTACTGATAGTAATTTTGGAGTGTTTAGTAGGAAGCAACTGGATTTAAGTCTAGTTGCTTCCTACTAAACACTACAAGATTAAGATGACCTGGATGACTGAGAACCGTCATGGACATATTGAGAGTAATTTGTTTTTTTTCCTCCTTTTTTGTTGCATAAAGGTCATTGTTGCTTATAGATAGAGATCACCTTATTAATCCATGACTTTAGGAAAATTAATTATATAACTTATATAACTTAATGTTATTACATTTATTGCCTGTTATTGTCTGGAGTAGATGATTATGTAACATTACACAGCATCAACTAATGTGGTACAAGACTTTGGAATGTCCATGCCTACTCTTTCAGAGGTTTTAAAGTGTAACTAATGTGTCAGGCTTGAAAAAAATAAAATGAAACAAAGTTAAATCCAAATGTTTTCTGCAAGCATGTAGTAATTGAAGACATGATACTTTTGAGTCAGTCCACCAATCAGAGGCTGTCTTGGTTCTGGATTGAGAGCCTTTAATATGCTATATATAAATAAATAAATAAAAACAATCCCCACTCGCTCTCTGTTGGCGGCCTTGTGTCTCCTTCAAGCTCGGGTCCTCTACCAAATCAAATCAAATCAAATCAAATTTTATTTGTATAGCCCAAAATCACAATTTACACATTATCTCACTGGGCTGTGACAAACTGTACAGATGGGACATCCTCTGTCCTTAGACCCTTGAACCGGGTGAGGAAACAAATCTCAAGATATCACAAACATCATAATTCTGTATCTCTACGATATTTGCCTGGGCAGACGTCGGATTTCCTTTGCCCCTCTTAATTTTATGGGCACTCCCTTGTAAATTCAGAGGCTCTGGGCTATAGGGTGAAGTGCTGAGGAATTCCACCTGAGGGAGACATACACCGCTACAACACGGTTGGTCTGTTAGGAGATATTGAACCACCCTCCTAACCCCGGAGAGGAGAGGAGAGTTGGGTACCCGGTACAGGCAGGAAATATGATCTTCTACACAGCTTTCATGTTTTCAGGTGGGATTTCTAACGTTTTTGCATTAAATCAAATCAAATCAAATTTTATTTGTATAGCCCGAAATCACAATTTACACATTATCTCACTGGGCTTTGACAAACTGTACAGATGTGACATCCTCTGCCCTTAGACCCTCGAACCGGGTGAGGAAAAACTTAAAAAACCCTAAACAGGGAAAATAAGAAACCTCAGGAAGAGCCACAGAGGAGGGATCCTTCTTCCTAGGACGGACAGACGTGCAATAAATGTCACTTGTACAGAACACAAAAACATGATAACAACAGTTCATTTAGAATGTATAAAACATCCATGAGTCCCAGAGTCTGTGGATTCTATGAGTCCGGATGTATGGAAAGTCTAGTGATCCAGACGCAGGTGGACTCTGTTGGTCCAGGAGTCATTGTACTCCATGTAGGAAGATCTGGGTGTTGCTGAGTCCAAGAGTATGTAGAATCTGTAAATCCAGGGATATGTGAAGTGTAGTGGTCCAGAAGCAGGTGTAGTCTATTGATCCAGAAGCCATTGTGATCTGTGGGTCCCGATTTGCACTTGGAAATCCAGCCTAGGATCCAAGTCACAGGATCCAAGTCACAGGATCTCCTTTCCTAATGTGGCCAGGGGGCATCAGGCAGGACCACAGCAGCACCTCCCACCGCGACCTAGAAAAACCTGCAGGATGGTAAAGCACAACGACTCCGGGGAAGAAGTAAAGTTAGTGTAAGGATATGGACATTTACAGGAGCAGAGAAGGAGTCGGAGTCAGAGGGGGGAGAGAAGAAAGCTCAGTGAATCATGGAGTGTTCCCCCAGCAACCTAAGCCTATAGCAGCATAACTAAGGGCTAGATAGGCCAGC
This sequence comes from Mola mola, assembly GCA_001698575.1. Taxonomy (NCBI): domain Eukaryota; kingdom Metazoa; phylum Chordata; class Actinopteri; order Tetraodontiformes; family Molidae; genus Mola; species Mola mola. Next base: position 12,279,325 of record KV751346.1, read on the forward strand.
CTTAACTATAAGCTTTATCAAAAAGGAAGGTTTTAAGCCTACTCTTAAAATCAGAGAGTGTGTCTGCCTCCCGTACCAAGACTGGAAGATAGTTCCACAGGAGAGGAGCTTGATAGCTGAAAGCTCTGCCTCCCATTCTACTTTTGGAAATTCTTGGGATCACCATTAACCCTGCATCCTGGGAGCGTAAGGTTCTGGATGGGCGATAGGGTACTATGAGCTGTTCAAGATAAGATGGTGACTGACCATGAATAGCTTTGTAGGTGAGAACAAGGATTTTAAATTCTATTCTGAATTTAACTGGGAGCCAGTGCAGAGAAGCCAGTATGGGGGAAATATGGTCTCTGATATTAGTTCTAGTCAGTACACGCGCTGCTGCATTTTGGATTAACTGAAGAGTTTTTAAAATTTTGTTAGGGCAACCTGAAAATAAAGAATTACGGTAGTCCAGCCTGGAAGTAACAAACGCATGAACTAGTTTTTCTGCATCTTGTTGAGACAGGATGTGCTGGATTTTAGCAATGTTACGGAGGTGACAGAAGGCGGTCCTTGAAATCTGTTTAACATGTGATTTAAAAGACAGCTCCTGGTCAAAGATAACACCCAGGTTTCTGACAGTGGTGCTGGAGGCCATGGCAATGCCATCCAGATTAACTATGTTGTTGGATAATGAGTCTCTAATGTGTTTAGGGCCCAGTACAATGACTTCAGTTTTGTCAGACTTTAACATTAAAAAGTGATGAGACATCCAGTTTTTAATGTCCTTAAGGCATGTCTGTAGATTAGCTAACTGATGGGTTTCATCTGGCTTCATTGATAAGTATAATTGTGTGTCATCTGCATTACAATGAAAATGTATGGAGTGCTTTCTAATAATTTTTTAATAATTTTAGGAAGCATATATAGAGTAAATAGTAATGGTCCAAGCACAGAACCTTGTGGGACTCCATGACTAACCTTGTCATATCTTGATGATTCATCATTAACATGAACAAAATTATATCTATCAGATAGGTAGGACTTAAACCATCTTAAAGCAGATCCTTTAATGCCAATTTGGTGTTCCATCCTCTGTAGTAAGATGTGATGATCGATAGTCATGGAGGTCATGAGGAGGTCATTTGTAATTTTTACCACTGCCTTTTCTGTGCTGTGATGCTTTCTAAAACCTGACTGAAACTCTTCAAATAGACTATTATCCTGAAGAAAGCCACATAATTGTTTAGCTACTGCTTTCTCTAGAATCTTTGAAAGAAAGGGGAGGTTGGATATTGATCTATGGTTGGCTAGAACTTCTGGGTCCAGGGTAAGTTTTTTTTTAGGAGCGGTTTAATTACAGCTACTTTAAAAGACTGGGGCACATAACCTGTTACAAGGGATAGATTGATAATATTTAGTAGTATTGCTAATT
>KV751346.1:12280875-12297971 GCA_001698575.1 Mola mola
TAACAGCCTCTATAGTTCCTGTTGCTGAACTGGAATCTGTGAGGTGTAGGATATTTTCTCTGATAAGTCTAATTTTCTTATTGAAGAAGTTCATAAAATCATTACAGGTGAGGGCTCTAGGAATGCATGGTTCAATAGAATGATGGCTCTCAGTCAGCCTGGCTACAGTGCTGAAACGGATCCTGGGCTTATTCTTGTTTTCTTCTATCAACGCTGAATAGTAGTCTTTTCTTGCTCGGTGAAGGGCCTTTCTGTATACTTTAAGGCTATCCTGCCAGGCCATGCGTGACTCTTCAAGTTTAGTGGAACGCCATTTCTTTTCAAGTTTATGAGTTTTCTGTTTTAACTTGCGAGTATTAAGATTATACCACAGAGCTAGTCTCTTGAGTGGTTTTGTTTCCTTTTTAACTGGGCCAATAGAATAGAGTGAAGCACGAAGAGAGCCGGCGGTGAAATCAGCAAGGTGATCAAGCTGGGAGGGGCTAAATTTAAGATATGACTCCTCTGTTATTTTGGGATATGGCACTGAAATTATTGCAGAGGGAATAATTTCTTTAAAATTTTCAACACTGTCCTCAGATATTTATCTGCTATAATAACTAGTGACTCTAGTGGTTTATAGTTGATGAGCAGAAATTCAAATGTTAGAAGATAATGATCTGATAAAAGCAGATTTTGCGCAGAGACATTTAAATGCTCAATTTCAATGCCATATGTCAGAACAAGATCAAGGGTGTGATTAAAAGTGTGTGTTGATTCTTGTACACACTGACAGAAGCCGAATGAATCTAATAGTGAGAGAAATGCCGTACCAAGGCTGTCGTTTTCAATATCTGCATGGATATTAAAGTCACCTACAATAATGACTTTATCTGTTTTGAGGACCAAAGCTGAGAGAAACTCTGAAAATTCAGATAAAAATTCAGTGTAGGGTCCAGGTGCTCGATACACTATAACAAACATAATTGGAGTTTTCATGGTTGGATCGGAAATGCTAAGAATGAGATTTTCAAATGAACTAAATTTTTGTTTGGGCTTAGGGTTTATTAATAGGGCAGAATTGAAAATGGCTGCAACTCCACCACCTCTGCCAGTGTCTCTGGGAATGTGTGTGTTAATGTGACTGGGAGGAGTGGATTCATTAAGACTTACATATTCGTCTTGGCACAGCCAAGTTTCAGTAAGGCAGAATAAATCAATATCATAATCAAATATAAGCTAATTTATTAATACACTTTTAGATGATAGGGATCTGATATTCAAGAGTCCACATTTAAGTCTCTTTACTTTGTAAACTGCCTCATTAGTGGTGTTGATTCTTATTAAGTTCCTATGTGTACCCTTGCTTATTTGATTTAGTGAATTTATGTGGACGGGGGACAGTCACAGTCTCTATGGGGTTGTAGGTGGATGACTCTAAAGGAAGCGCGGAGAAGCGTGTAAGACTGCAACTCTGCTTCCTGGCCTCAACTCTGAATTGTCAATTTGGCTGACTAATAAATCTGGCCATATTTCTAGAAATGGGAGCAGCTCCTTCCCAAGTAGGATGGATGCCGTCTCTCCTCATTAGACCAGGTCTTCCCCAGAAAGTTTGCCAATTATCAATGAAACCCACGTCGTTTGCTGGACATCACCTCGACAGCCAACGGTTGAATGACGACATGCAACTAAGCATGTCGTCACTGGACAGATTAGGCAGGAGACCAGAGAAAACTACAGAGTCCGACAGTGTTTTGGCAAAAGCACACACCGACTCAACATTAACTTTAGTGACTTCCGACTGGTGTAGCCAAACGTCATTACCACCGACATGAATTATAATCTTACTGTATTTACGTTTACTCTTTGCCAGCAGCTTTAAATTTGATCCCACGTCACCTGCTCTGTCCCCGGGAATACATTTGACTATGACCGCTGGCGTGGAAAATGTCACGTTTCGCAATATAAAGCTGCCAATGACTAGAGTTGGTTTCTCAGTGGGTGTGTTACTGAGTGGGGAGAATCTGTTGGAAACGTGAACGGGTGGGTGGTGAACATGGGCTTCTGCTTAGGACTATGCTTCCTTCGAACAGTCACCCAACTTCCCTGGTTTCCCGACTGCTCGGGAGCTGCTCTCAGTCGACCCGCACCGGCTAATGGGGGCTGGTTAGCTAGCGAAGCTACTGGTTTGGTTTGCAAGGTGCGAATCGTAGCCTCCAAATCACTAAGCCTCGCCTCTAGTGCAGCAAATAAACTACACTTAATACACATACCATTATCACTAAAAGAGGCAGAGGAATAACTAAACATGTGACACACTGAGCAAGGGAGGAGGCCTGGGAGCCTGAGGGTCTTGCTCATTATCTTTGTTGGTCTTAAGATTGTGCTCTTCTGGACAGAGATCCCAGATGTTGTTCCTGGGATTTTTTGGAGCCACTCTCCCAGCTTGGGGGTTACAGCCCCGAGTGCTCCTATCACCACGGGTACCACTGATGCCTGTACTCCCCACATCCTTTCCAGCTCCTCTTTCAGCCCCCAGTATTTCCCGAGGTTCTCATGTTCCTTCTTCCTGATGTTGCTATCATTTGGGATTGCGACATCTACGACTACTGACTTCTTCTCTTGTTTGTCGACCACAACGATATCTGGTTGATGAGCCACCACCATCTTATCGGTCTAGATCTAAAAGTCCCACAGGATCGTAGCTCCATTTTCTCAATCACCTTTGGAAGTGTTGCCCGCTTTGATTCTGGAACCTCCAGCCGATACTCGGCACAGATGTTTCTGTATAATATGCCAGCCACTTGGTTATGACGCTCCAGGTATGCCTTACCTGCCTGCATCTTGCACCCTGCTGTTATGTGCTGTATTGTCTCAGGGGCATCTTTGCACAGTCTGCACCTTGGGTCCTGTCTGGTGTGGTAGACCCCGGCCTCTATCGATCTTATGTTCAAGGCCTGTTCTTGTGCTGCCATGATCAGTGCCTCTGTGCTGTCACTGAGACCAGCCTTCTCCAGCCACTGGTATGTCATCTCGATATCAGCCAATTCCTCTATCTGTCGGTGGTACATCCCGTGCAGGGGCTTGTCCCTCCGTGATGGTCTCGCTTCTTCTGCTTCCTCACTTGGTTTCTGCTGCCTGAGGCATTCACTTAGCAGGTCATCATTCGGGGCCATCTTCCTGATGTAATCCTGGATCTTTGTTTTTTCATCTTGGATAGTGGCTCTAACGCTCACTAATCCTCGGCCCAGACATGCCAAAATATTGATCGACTTCAATTGAAATATCCCGTATGACAAACCAGACTGAACAAAAACCTTTGTTGCGATAGAAAAAAGGCTATAAATGTTGATTTTCCCAGATTTTAGTTAGTGAGTCATTCCATATACATGAAAATAATCCCATTTCAGTCCTCTGTGCAGGCATCTCCAAAGTGCCTAGAGGTGGTCTTCTGCATGCTCAAAGCAAATGATCAGAGTTTCCTTTCATCATCTATAATATGAGCTGCCTCACCAAGGTAAGTGTTGTTTCTAACAGATAGCCAGTGATCCCCAGTCAGAGGGTTAGGGTCAGGTGCTAAGTTAATGTTAGCCCCAACATGTTAATGTGGTAACGAAGGGTGGAAGTGCTCCTGTGATAAGCAAACTCCTTCCTGCATAAAGTGCAAAGAACAGCAATTTTGTTTGAAATTTCATCTGAAAGTTTTTTATATTTAAATTTCCCTTCCACCAGTGCAGTCTTATCTGCCTTCTCCATCATGCTTATCATGGCTTTGATGTCACATTGTGCGTTGGTATAATCTGTGTGCTGAGAAATGTTCAGTGCTGTAAATTGCGATTGAAATGCGTTAATTTTTTTACGTGTTAAAGTCCCAGTATATGTATATCTTATAATTAGTATGTACTGAACTACAGTACATACTGTATGTGACTGACTGACTGACTAGGAGACTGACAGACTGCAAAAAGAAAATCATTACACCTCCTCCTCCTTTTTTAATAAATAAACAATAATTTAGATGAAAAACAGTGATTACCCCCCATGATGTACTTGATTAGAAGTACAAAGTTGAAGAAAATGCAACTGCTCTGCATGTATGTATGTATGTATGTATGTATGTATGTGTATATGTGTATATACAAAGAAAAATGGATGTAGACTTCCTTGGAAATGATATTAAGATTGTAGTTTCTGCACATGCTGTATATCTGTTTGAGGTAATACAAAGGCAAGAGGGTTATACTGTAGGTCAATGTGTGTGTGTGTGTGTGTGTGTGTGTGTGTGTGTGCCGTGTGAGCAAAGAACAGCGTAGAAAAACAGACACACAGGACATTTAGTGTGAGGACTACTTTCTTACGCAATTACACACTCACAGTAATCTGGGATAGGTCCTCCAGTGGGCGGGAGTGTTGTCTCGATGGTGGGACTAACGGGAAGCCTCGTCATGCTGGTGACCACTGGTGGAAACTCGCCATTGGCTGAAATGAAATATAATGCATTTATTGGAGAGTCTATATTTTCTTTCCTTTATGTGCAATAACGAAATCCCTTTACTGTTACACTGAAAAGCTAGAAGAGCTAAGCACAGCAGCTGCAGACCCTCACTGACACAGAAATTGTGGAACCACCAGCAGGGGTCATTCTTTCCAATGACCACCAATGGCCACACAGAGGGAATGGAATTCATAACATGCAGCTACTCTCCATCTCCGCTTGTTCCTGTAGTAGAAGTGTAAGCATATTCTGACACAGTGTTCTGGAGCAATTCATCAGGCCTGCAGCCTTTCATAGGTCTAAGATTATATGCTTGCTGCTACCTTGATCTCTTTTGCCCAAATTCTCTTCCAGAATCAAATATTCCAGGCAAATGGCCCGGCTGATTGGCTTTTTCAGTTCAAGATAGAGGAATATATTTTTTACATATGTCAAATCAAATCAAATCAGATCAAATCAAATTTTATTTGTATAGCCCAAAATCACAATTTACACATTATCTCACTGGGCTTTGACAAACTGTACAGATGTGACATCCTCTGCCCTTAGACCCTCGAACTGGGTGAGGAAAAACTTAAAAAAAAACCCTAAACAGAGAAAAAAAACCCTAAACAGGGAAGATGTGTAGGTAGGGGAGGGGAATAATTTAACTACTAAAATTGATGGACAATGAGCTGGAGAAACAGTCATCTGTTCCCATCCTACAGTTTTAGGTGGGATGGAGAAGCAGGAGTTTCCATGGTTGCTAGGCTGAATCAACAAACAGATAAATCAATTTCCTTAATTAGGTGCATCAATGGTATAAACGATTGGCCTGCATGGTGTTAAAGAAAGCTGTTGCCACATCTGATGAAGGACTGCTGAGGCTGCAATCAATGCAGCACCCGTCAGCTGAATGTAACAAAATGCTGGAAAAAATGCTGAAAAGACCAAATCAATTACCAGTATTAACAGTATTACACACTCTATAAGAAACTACTAACTGATTACTATAGGAGAACTAAGCAAAATGTAAATAAACTGGATTCAGAAGCAGTAAAAAACTACTGGAGGTGAGGAAACCACAACATTTCAAAAAGCCAAAGGATATGTTGAAGAGGCGAGGTAGCAAGTTCAATTGCCATCTGTTAAATGAAAACATTTTGTCATTTTAGCTTTTCACCATTCAAATTGTTGCACATTGCATTGATTTAACTATTTTGTACTATTACATCCCAGAATGCATTTCACAGTGGGGACTACTTGGACTACTTGGAAAATGTTTTACTGTCTTATTTTAAGATGCAATGCTCACTTCAGCTACTATAAATGTGGATTTAACTCAGTTTCCAAAGAATGTTTTGTCAAGTTCTGTTCCGCGTTTCATTTTTTGGATGTAAAAATTTAAGGAAGAAGCCCTCTGTGCCTCTGCTGCTACATGACCCTTATAGTGAAAGCAGCAGAACTTCTGTGAGATTACTTTAGCAAGATAAGTTCAAAGAAGTCAGATAAGGGTAACTGCATTAATAATGCAGCTGATAATGGAGCCATCATGCAATGTTATTTCACTACAGCCCTCGCTGTGCATTACCTTTCTATTAAATGATACAATACGGTGACAACAAACAAGGGCACGTGTTCAGATCTCGACCCGATCTCGATCTGCTGCTATTCGTCTCGCGTATACTGCCTCATCAGCTGTGAAACAAATGTGACCATTGCTTTCAGTCAGCCTCCAACAATTTGTCTATTGGAGGACCTACCACATTCAACACAACTTAGTGTATGTATACGAGAAGTGCAAACAATGCAATAAATTAAACTCCATGTGTGTATGACCTGCATATAAAACTCTATTTCTGCTCTACATATGGAATAGGCTGTTTACAGGATGATAACATGGTTTCACATTGCATTTCATATGGCAAGAAGGGATAGAAGGTTTGTAGAGTAGCAGCACAGAGCACAGTTTGCATAGGGTTAACAAAGAATGATTAAAGGTTTAATGGAAGCTTTTCATTCTTGCTTGCGTTGCTCTTCTAAACCCCAAGTTCTCCTGGATTAAAAGGTTGCAGCCTAAGATGACACTGACAACCTCCTGAGCAGGTGGTGTTTCCAAACGCCGGAGAAGAGCTGAATATCAAAGGGAATTCCAAGCAGGACTTCCCTGATTGCAAAGCGCTGTTGAGGTGTTCACGCGGTATAATTGCCTGACGGGGAAAACAAATCATGGCTACTTTCTCTGACATGATTTGGGAATCCAGGGGAATAAAATTAGACTTTTCATCTCCATTTCTGTAATCATTTTACTGCAAAAACACCCCCCCTCTCCATCCTGGCTCCCCTGTCACATTAGAGTAGAGGATCACTGTTTATAACAATATGGCAGGGGGCTCCTCAGCAGCTGAAAGGTTTGGAAAGTCATTGCGTGACACTGCTCCACTTGGTCCTATACAAATTGCCTTAGACTGAGAGCTGACAAGATGACATTAATATTATTTGTGCTTGGGATGAAACTACACCTACAGTCCTTGGGGTGGTATATGATTAAAGAAGGGAATCAAAATTATTTTAGTTAGTGGTCTTCACTGGAACTTTCTCCGAGCAGAGCAGTCATGTAAATTTGGGTTAGAAAGCTTTAAAAAAAACCCCTCTCAGCACAACATACCAAAAAAGCTGCCAGCTAGAGGTAGCTCATTCCCTAGCACTATAATCTTCAAATAAATATGATGGGAGCTTTGATAGAAATATAGTATATGTGAAAATTTGATGGATCATATACAGAACATGTGTAAATGGAGTAAACTTGACTGTGTGAGCAGGTACTATACCTAACACTGAACATGTTTTATGTGCGGCTCAGAAACTTTTTATATCTTCAACAAAGTTAGTAAGGCTCACTGCATTATTTATTCTGAGCATGAGCTAACATGCTACAGCAGGGCTCTAGAAGAGACAGAGTACTAAGCATTTGTATGCTGCTACAACAAGAGAAGGACTCAGCAGGTCCACCACAGAGCAGTGAGAACTAGAGGGCAGGGTGACAGCAGTTGTGGTTGTCAGTGTTCGTTAGCAGGGTGTTGTAAACTGCCTTAAGCCCACGAGAGGCCAGAACAGGGAGAGGGGAGACCTCAATTTCAACTAAAATATCTGAGATTTCTATAGCTCAGGGGAAATCTCCACATTAGACATATCATGCAAACAGGCAGCAGTAGTCTTTTATGGAGACGTGGGGCTCAAAAACTGGCATGAAAAATGTACGACAGTGGGTGCTTTTGATTCTTAATCTGATAACTTGCATGCATGCCTTTTTTGCATTGAAGTCTAGAAGTTGCTGATAAAGCTACATCCTGCCATGTTTGAATACATTTTCTTTCAATTTAGTTCTTTTGAGGGAGTCATCTCTGTGAATACAGTGAAGACTGTTGAGCACCTTTACTTACTGGTCCAAAGTGCATCCAAAAAATCAACAGTAGCAGGGGATAATTACTGAAACCCACAGATGTCACTAATCCGCAGTTGTATTACACAAGTATCGATGACAGATATACAAGAGCCAATCTACATATTAGGACATGGGAATATAAAAAATTCGACCAGGACCTTTATTGAACATGAAAAGAACTGGGTATAGCTAGGTAAAACAGTTTGAAAACATTGATTTTATATTGCCTTTAGCCAAGAATGTCAATTCATTTCCATTCAAATCTAATTTGTGCACTCTTAAATTGTTTGAGGAGTGCTGATTTGTGTCTCCAATGATAATGGAAGACCAGCTACAAAGGAGCCCCAGTCACTATGTGACTGAGAGTCTCTATTAATGCAACTCAGTATGTAGGACATGGCAGAGAGAAAAGGAAAATAATGTGCTTGCAGCATGTTTTCTCAACACAAAACATTAAAGGACTGTGTCATATTGCCCAAGGATCCATGGTTCAAATCATTCAGAGTGATCACTGTTTTGCTGAGTTTCAGCATCTTCCATCAGCCCATCTGATTGATTGTCATTAAAATGTGACTGTGTCAAGTGCAGCGGTAATGGATATGTGGTCTAGATTTAGACCTTCACATCTACAGATTGAGATTGTTGCTCCAGAGGACATAAAACACAACTGCAGTGCAAATATCTCCTGAAAAATGTCATCTCTTCAAATAAAGAGTCACTGATCCAATCAGCACATGTTTATTCATGGTGATTGTGACTCCAGCTCCAGCTTGGACAAACAGCAATTTCCTACATCACATTCAGATGACAGACTCATGTCATCTGTTTTACAATTATGGCAATAGATTATAGATTATATATGAAGTTTATGAACAAATTCTGCACATAGTGTACACAGAACAGATATATGTGCCCATCACCCTCAACATTTCCAAATGTACACTAGAATGAAGTATACTATCAAAAATAGTAATAGCTCTAATTAATCTAAAAAAATGATCAAAGTCCTGCTTTCTGTTTAGAAAAAATACATATTTTGATATTTTTTCCCCCAATGAAAAAAATCCACTGGTCTTCCTAAACAGTTGTTGCTAGCAGTGTTAGCTAATACTGAGCAATAACAACATACCAAGTGATAGTTTGCACACAAAAACAAAACATGTCCACAAATAGAAGGTGCACAATAGTGGAGGCATAATATTGATTTTATTACAAAAAACAAGACTAAATTACTAATGCTATAATGTACGACTTTTACTTATGTTGATGCACAGAGCTGCCATCTTGGATTTCAAGCTCAGTGCTACTGAAGGTCCTCTGAGTTTATGAAGTTCCAACTTCAGGGGGTGTTCCTGAAAATATATCCGACTGGCATGGTAAAATTTCCTGCTTCCAAGAATGAATGGAAGGCACCATTAGTCCTGTGCCATTGTTGATCACCACTCTGCCCCTTGCTTGTAGCCGAAGCTTACTGTTCTGTCATCCTCTGACTTTTAAACTAGCCTACTATATGCTGCATGGTGGTAAGTTGCAACATCCGAGTAATTTTAGCCATACATGTTTAACCAGACACAGATTCCCTGAAAGTAGGGGTAGAGCTACTTTTACAGGGTTAATGCATCCGAATAGAAAGTTTTGTTTATGCCCTGGCCCCAGGAGTCATCCAAAGTTTCTTAGGTTTTCTACATAGAAAACCTGGACTGTCAGAATTTATTTTGTTGGATTGCATAAGGAAGGCAGAAATCCTCAGTCATGATGTTGACTGACTTATGACCTATTTCAGTCATGATATGTGTCATAGTACAGATATAAAGATCACCATATGGACATATTAACAAAGTCAAAAATATGATTTTAATTGGTGGCAAATATTTTTGGTTTGAATCTATTTTATGCAAAACTAAATCAAGACCAAGACCACTTCAGACCAAAAAATAAAGATAAGATGGACAGAGGCAGTATATATTATATATTAGATTCTAACTAGCATCGAATTAAAGCTACACGGAAAAAAAAATTATAAGCAGTTTGATGGAATTGGAGGATGACACTGCCCTTGCCCCTTGAGCCTCTATGCAAAGGCATAGTCAACCAACTTCACATTCTATTGCAGAGATTTCTTGGAAGTAATTACTCCTGGCACTGCTTAAACAGGTGCTTCCTTAGAGGCTGCAATGGTGGGAGGAACTGGACTCCTTTCATTCTCCTAATGCCTGACTCACCTTCCACCTTACTGGCATGGTTACTATATTTATCCTGATGAACCAACTCAATTTTAACAACAACAACAACATCAAACATCTGGAAGGCGATATGAGCTTTGACCTTTATAAACCTACAACACAACATTGGAACATAAGCCCCTATCAATCAGAAAGCCAGGAAAGATTTTATCTGTTCTGACATTTCAGGATGCATCAGAGGTTCTCAAACCATGTGTGTTGAAGGAATACAATGATACATGTTATTCTATAACATATTGTGTTTATCAAACCAATTCAAAGACTCAACATGTTTATTGCACTCACATGCCAGGAAGCAGTCCATACTGAAAGAGACGTTGTCAAGAGAGATGGCTGAACTGGGTCCAGGTCCATCTTCTGTGCTGAACTGCAGCCAGAACCTGCAGAGGGACAGATCTGTGTTAACTATCTCACAGCCTGTGGATGGTTGGTTAGCTTCTGATTGAAATAATGTGAGACAGAATCTATCATGCTTTAAGAAAAATTCCACTGAGGATAGGATTTGGAGGGAATACTTGGTGTTCAGCTCAGCTTGTACTTTTCATAACTCTTTGCTCTTTCAGAAAAAAAAAGACTTATTTTGGGGATAAAATATATTTTTAGGTTTTTAAATGAAATACTTGCGTATACAAAAATAATTTATGCAGGACTGGTTTCACAAATGTACGGTGATGGCGAGTTGGAAAATATTCTTATTTCCTTTCATGCAAAGAGTTGAACGATAGAAACTGAGAGGCAAAAATGACAATTGGGCATTTTACTGGGTGCTTTGTTCTGGACTAATTAGGCCAGGAGAAGCTGACAAGCAACCAAGAACTGACAGGATAGTAACCTGTGTGATTTAGAGGTGTCTTCAGTCTCTATGCAATGCTAAGCTAACTGCCAACTATTTTTCCCTCTGCAGATATGTCTTCCAGTTTCTCTTTTTGTGCGGGCGTAGTTGGCAGTCTGCTGATGTCTTTGGGTTGTGTTCTAGTGCAACTTTTTTTGCCCTGACACAGCCGGGGATCTCTCATTTGTGGCTGGTTCTCGACACTGGTTTGGTTCGTCCTCATTGATATATGTATATACAGTACATACAATCTCGGTGACTGGCCTTTATCAAAAGCTATTTCTGTAAATATTGAGGAGTTACTGTTAGCATTAATACAGTTATTGGACTGTCTGTGGTCATAACTGACAATAACATAACCTGCAGTAAAAATGACTTCCCTTCACTATCAGTCAGACAGGTTTGTAGTCTGTCACTTTTTATATTTAATGTCAAGTGTTACTTAAGCCTGATAGCCGTCATATTGTATCTCCATTTTTGCTGTTAACCCACAGGCCCTAAAACAAAACCACTCAAGTTCAGAGTCTACATATACCGTCTGTTGCGTCCTGATTTTCATCTGCACTTCAGGCTGTATTTCTGAGTCTATTTAAACTCCACAAAAGTCAGTGTGCAGAGAGTGGAGGTTCAGCTCCTGGTTACGGACTTGACATTCTAATTAAGAGCACAAGCACAGCTGACTACATAAACCAGGAATCAAAAATTAATCACTCCCAGGGGAGCAGGATTATCCATGCTTGAATGGCAAAGAAACCCCCAGTCAGAGATGAACTGCCTTATCAGGGGTTTCTCCCCGCCTACTTAAGTATATTTTGTTTTAATTTCTCTCTTTTTGAGGGGAAATTAGGGCCATAGTTAATTGGAAGGCGAGTATGGTGGGTGGAGCCTTGTGTATTGATTCTTAGTCTCTTTATCATAGACAAGTGGAATAAAAGAAAAAGGGGATATTTTGTATAGCTGTATACATGGAAGGTCCATGGCATAAGAGTAGAGTCCCTCTGGGATTCATTAATTTTACAGAGTTCAGAGAAAATGTTTCCCAGGAAATGGAACGTAAATGATGAAAATCTGCATTTATGAGAAGTAGACAGAGTAGAAATAGACTTTATTTGCTGTGAGAGCACTTAAGCAATTGTGTGACTTGGGTGTGAACTGGGTGACTTATTTGCTCTCCAACGCTTCACAGTGCCCGTTTGTCAGTTGACGGTCAAAACATGTAGCTTGATATAATCAGATAGATGTTTGTCATACCAGTCTGCCAGCCCATAAAGGGGAATGGTGATGAGCTTCCAGTCAGCCTCAGATTTGGGTTCGCTGGCTGAATTCCAGAGTCTGCGCTGCTCTGGGCCTGTGCTGTTCTCCACTATCCACAGAGACAGCGACCCTTTGTGTGAGCCTGAAGAACACAGCCAGAATCGAACCTGTTGAAGTAAGGTGGACGGTTGATTTTGACATCAATAACATGTGCCGGTAAATAAAACACCACAGCAATTTTGTTACATTCCTCTTAATATTTGTGGTTTGAAGGTAAACCAGCGAAGTGTGTTATCCATCAAGGAGGGGGTGCATTTAAAAGTGCATCCAGACCAATCAGCAGCTGCCATCTGTTCAGTTCAAATTATTTTTAGATTATTCAACCAGGATCATAATTTGGGTTATTTTCTTATCTGTGCTGCTGTTGCATGCATTAGCACAAACCACTCGCACTTTTCCGTTTCTAGGAGGGATGTTGTTGGTGTTAACCTGACTAATATCAAACATCAATCAGTCTGTAGTAAACTAAATAGGAAAAGGGAATCTAAAGGTTGCTCACAAGCATGAGATATGAACATGTCCCTCTACAGCATTTTACTGGAGCCAAGAACATAATTCTTGCTTCACCATTTAAGTGGAACCAGTGCTGGCTTTAGAATGAAAAGTACACGAAGAAACAACATTACCTAGATAACTGGATTTATGCTGAGCACTCGTGGATAACAGGTCCTTATCAACTGCAACACCCGATGGTTTTAAACATCAAGATTACAGACCTGGCACAGCAAACACTGGGCGCGACTTGAAAGTGAACATGGTCTGTAGCAAATACCCACAACTAATATCCTCAGCATAGCTGTCCAAGAACAGACAAGTGAGATTGGACAGTGCTAGTTCAGTGTAGAGAGAAGGATTTAGTGTGTTAATCTGGAATCATGGCTCATCTTTGGGTTTATGCCAAGACGCTGGCAGGCAAGGTCTGTGTAACACTGCCTGCACCACTCTCCACCAACATCAGACACCCCCAATTCATACCTGAGAAGCAGAAAATTATGCCTTATTCTTTGCTTTTACAGGGTGCCGTCTGACTTTCTTGTGGCCAGTTCCTTTGCATGCTTTTCCAGTACAGACCAAGTTAATTTCCCTTCTCCCTTCTCTCTTATTATCTTGTTTTTTTACATTTTGCAGTCTGCACCACCTTCCTACTGCTACCCCTTCACTACTCTTTCAAGTACACATGCAGAGGGCCAAAAGTTACTTTTGTGGCAATAGAAAATAACAGACATAATTCCAAATGAGAGATGCAACAGTATCAATCAAGACTTCAAGTACACAACTAACCCTGGAGATCTGCTCCATGAGCAGCATGATCTGAATAATGCTTGACTTCTAATATTTTCACAAATAGGTCAACAGATTCAACTTGTGACTGATGGGTTCAGCCTGTTTGTTACGTTCTTGCCGGAAATGCAGATGGCACAGTGGCAACTTGCTGTTATGGGGACATTGCTGTTTTGATTTTTGAGTTGTTTCTGAGGCAATTAACATAAAAAATTAAAGTTTCTATTTTGCTGTGGGAACAAAGTCTGAAAAACACTAAAATAACTAAATGGTCTACAGTTAGGTGCAGAAATATTTGGAGAATAACGAAATTTGTATCATTTTCCTCTATACACCACCACAGTGGATTTGAAATAAAACATGATTTAAGTGCAGACTTTCATCTTTGATTTAAGAGGTTCACAAAACTATTGCATTTACTGTTAAGGAAATCCAGCCATTTTTTTTTCACAACACTACAACAAATAACACAGGTGCATAACAGAACATTCACAGTAAGGCTCTTCATATACTGTATATGCTGAGTTGACAGGGCAACAGTTTGCATTGTTTGTCACAGTCCAAAACAAAAATCATCCTGAAATGTCACTGGGGGTCCAAGTATTAGAAAACAAAAATTGTTATCCAAGAAAGAAAAGTAAAACAAAAATACATATTAGATAAATAAAATGGCTAAAATAAAATATTAGATAAATAAAAATACACCGTAAACAAAGGTAGACAATCATGGCGAGCATGCTTTGGATGCTTTCTTCGCCTCTAAGAATAACATGAAAGATCTCCAAATCATTTCAAAGATGGAGTATTTACCCTTCATAAAAAATGTTGATTTTACAAGCGCAAGAGAATCTGACAGACCAGCCAGCCAAACAGTAAGGCTCTGTCTGGTGGTAGATTTCCAAGATTTGGCTATGGTTTGCTTTGCTTGTAACAAGCAAAATGTGATCATAGACTTGTTTGCCTTTCTTAATTCACAATTTGCAGCAAAAATACCAAGTATACACAATTTGGCACACATTAATAGATTTATCCCTGTGACATGTAATATCATGTCCATCACCTCCATCCAAAAAGCCTAGATCTATGGGCAGTCCCATAGGCAATGGTATAATGTGCCCATTCTACCACATTTGTAACATGTGTCGGGATTATATGGCGTTTAATTTATTCAGCTGAATTGGGGTTATATAAATTCTCATGATTCACTTATATTGAAGTAGTTTAAAATGGGTATTCATTGTTTGTGATTGAGATTTTAAACAGGCTTTCTGCTTGTCCTGGGTCTGAGATTTCAGAATTTAAGTCCTCACACCATGCAAGTCTTTGATCCCTCTACAATTGTTGCATAGAAACTTGAAGTCAGGCCCCTCTTAGAACGTGGATTTGCTGCTACTTCTTTATATAGATTTGAAAGTAGATAGATATAAATTTTTTTTTTTTTAAATCATATATATGCAGCTCCTTTTTTTTTCAAAAATTAAAAAAAAAAATGTTTTGGTTGCCTTTTATACTCTTCTTCTGAAAGCAACTGGACTTTTTGTTTCTTGAAGACATTTTACCTCTCATCCAAAAGCTTTTTTGTAGGGAGTCCCCAGCATTTAACCTTGTGGGGGATCCTTCTTACTCAGGGTAGTGGGCAAAAGGTACAAAGCCCCGTCCCCAATCTGTGTGGCCCAGATCCATCCCCCATCAGATGGGTAATCACTCCCCCCGGTCATCATGTGAGTCGCTGGTTTCACATGAGCCAAGGTGTGAATTGTGGTTAAGTTTCCTGGGGAGGGATTTCAAAACTGTGGTAGACAGTTGATGTCTGAGACCTCCTCCTCTGTTAAGTGATGGCTGTTCCAGCTTGACATAGATGGCCTCCTTTTCTCCTCTCTTAAACCATCTATTCTCCCTGTCCAACACATGCACATTTTCCTTTAAATGTAAGTGGACTGCAGAGTTCTGGCCAGAGGAGCTGAATGTCCGGTGTTGAGCCATGCATTTGTCGAGAGGTTGTTTGGTCTCCCCAATATAAAAGTCTGTGCACTCCTCACTGCACTGGACTGCATAAACAACATTGTTGAGGCTGTGTCTGGGAATTTTGTCCTTGGGGTGAACCAGTTTCTGTCTCAGAGTTTTGCAGGGTATGAAATGAACTGGGATGTTATGCTTAGAGAAAATTCTTCTAAATTTCTCTGACACCCCTGCCACATACGGAATGACAGTGTTGTGGCATTTGTTCCTCTTCTCTTCCTGCGTTGTTGGGGTGTAGTTCCTGGAGCGCTTAGTGGATTTGACATACGCCCAGTTAGGGTATCCACAGGTTTTTAATGCTGTCTTGATGTGTTTGTGTTCCTTAGACTTCCCCTCTGTCCTTGTGGGAACATTTTCAGCCAGGTGATTTAGGGTTTTTATAAGTACCAGCTTATGTGCAAAAGGGTGGGGAGAGTTGAAGAGCAGGTACTGGTCTGTGTGGGTAGGTTTCTGGTAGACTTCAATGTTGAGCCCTCCATCTTTCTCAAGGTGTATGGCACAGTCCAGGAAAGGCAGCCTGTTCTCTTTCATGTCCTCCCTTGTGAATTTGATGTTGCTGTCTACTGAGTTAAGGTGTTCCGTGAAGGCTTCTACCTCTTGGGTTTTAATATTGACCCAGGTGTCATCCACATATCTTAACCAATGGCTCAGTGTTGTTCCTTTGAAGGAGCTCAGTGCCCTACTCTCTACTTCCTCCATATAGAGGTTGGCCAGAATAGGAGACACTGGGGAGCCCATGGCGCAGCCATGCTTCTGTCTGTAGAAACATTCGTTGTACTTGAAGAAGTGGTGGATAGGCAGAGGTCCAACAAATTACAGATTTGTTCCAGGGTGAAGTTGGTTCTAAGGTCCAAAATGCTGTCTTGCATTAGTCATTTTCGCACGATTTCCACCGCTTTGGATGTGGGTATGCATGTGAAGAGTGAGGTGACATCAAAGGAGACCATGGTTTCCTCTGGTGCCAGCCTGAGGTCTCGAACTGTGCTGGTGAAGTCATTAGAATTCTGGATGTAGTTATGCCAACCAGAGGTGAAAGTATAGTTGTGAGATGTTTCGAGATGTTATAAGTAACTGAGTTGATGCTGCTGACGATGGGTCTTAACGGGGTCCCTAACTTGTGGATCTTGGGAAGGCCGTATATGCATGGTATGCAATCTCCCGGATACAGTCTATAGTAAGTGGGACGGTTGATGACTCTTTCCTTCTCCAGTTGTTGTTGGCAATTGATGACCTTTTTCTTGTAACCACTGGTGGGGTCACCGATCAGTGTTTCGTATGTGTTTCGTATGTGTTGACTGGGGGGAGTGATTACCCATCTGATGGGGGATGGATCTGGGCCACACAGATTGGGGGCGGGGCTTTGTACCCTTTGCCTACTACCCTGAGTAAGAAAGATCCTCCACAAGGTTAAATACTGGGGACTCCCTACCAGAAATCTAGAACTAAGTGAGTGATGAGAACTGAAATGTCTTTAAGAAGCAACAAGTCCAGTTGCCTGCAGAAGATTCA
>KV751346.1:12298038-12308913 GCA_001698575.1 Mola mola
AACAGCCCATTTTTCAAAATCCTGGGTCTTGTTTACCAGGAGTAATCTCACTTTTATGTCAAATTGGAGTAAATTGGGATAGTACAGTTGTCTTACCTCTATGCTTATGTACCTCATACTATACCAGAATCGGGTTTTTAACAAAGGGATAATGTTAGTTATATTATGATAATTTATTGTTTATTTATTGTTTTAATTTATTTTTTTTTATTACCAATGGAGTGGTAGAGGGGATATCATGTTTCTTTCAATACTCAACCAGGACAATTATGTTTCTTCTAAAAACCAGCAGGAGTCAGTGGTGAGTTGGGCTGCCCAATAATACCACTGGAGATTTGGGAATTTCAGTCCTCCTATGTCCAGGGGAGATAGAGCGGTCTAGCCCACCTGTTCCAAATAAAATTGCAAAACATGCTTTCGTCTTTACAAAAAATTTATAGGGGGACCAAGAGGAATGGAGTGAGAGAAGTACAGAAAATTTGGGAGAATATTCATTTTAATTATATTGATACGTCCTATCATGTAAATTGTTAACATGGACCATCTATTAATAGATTCAGAAACTGACTTTATCACTGGATTGTAGTTTGCCTTGATTAAATTGTCTAGTGATAATTCTTATAACAAGATATGTTAAGCTATCTTTAACTATTTTAAATGGAGTTTGAACTGGGGGATTTAATCTTTCAGAATATTTAAGAAAAAGAATATCAGATTTTGATTCATTAATCTTATAACTGGAGAGTCTACCAAAAGTGGTTATGGTATTAAACAAGTAAGGAATGGACTGTTCTAACTGGGGATAGAAATACTACAATATCATTCGCGAAAAAACCTATTTTGTTATCAATGCTATTTATATTAATACCAGTAATGTTTGGATTACTCCTAATTGCGAAGGGCTCAATGGCGATCACAAATAGAAGAGGCGAAAGGGGACAGCCTTGACACGTGACTCTTGAAAGATTGAAAGGTTTGGATATAAAATCATTTATTATTACTGATGCAATCGGGTTATTACACAAAACTTTAATCCAATTAGAAAAATAACTACCAAAGCCAAAACAAGCGAGTACTTCGTGGAGGTATTGATGCTCAACTTGGTCAAAAGCTTTTTCTGCATCCAAAGATGTTCAGTCTTTGCATAAATAACATTTAGAACCCATGGGACCGATTGAAAAGCCTGGCGTCCTTTAACAATCCCATTTTGGTCTTGATCAGAAAGAGGGGGAGGTACCTTTCAAGCCTACGTACTAATACTTTTGCGATTATCTTAGCACCAGAATTAATTAATGATGTGGGCCGATAGGAATCTCATTGTGTTGCTAATTTTCCAGGTTTCAGTCTCACGATTAAAAGCGCGTTGCGCATGGATGGTGGAAGTTTGCTGAAGTTGAAGCTTTCTATAAACATATTTAATAGTGGGGATAGTAGCTTATTCTTAAAAAATTTTATGAATGTCAATAGGTAGCCCATCTGGGGCATGGGCCTTACCTCCTTTCATCTTATCAACTGCTTTAGAAATTTCAGCTGTCATGATAGTGGACTCCAAGTCAGCTTTAGCTTCCTCATTAAGCGAAGGGAACTTCAATTGATCAAAACATTTGTTAAAAGATTCACTAGTCACTGAATATTCTGATGAGTATAACTGTGTGTAATATGATTTAAATAGTGTGTTAATTATTTGGGGATTTGTTGTTTCATCTCCATCAGTAGTCACAATTTCTGTGATTTTTCGTTGATTTTGTTGTGTTTTAACGCACAATGCGAGTAAAATTAATCCTGCTAGGGCTTTGTTGGTGGATAACTTTTTATACTTTTCTTTTAGAATAGTTAGTTTTGTAGTTTGTCTCTACTATTATCAACAATGATTTCCTATTCAAGTTCCTTTATATCCCTTTCCAGCTCTAACATCTGTATATATTGTTTATTTGATTTATTTCTTGTGTATCCCATCATTTATCCCTTAATAAAGGCTTTGAAAGCCTCAAATCTTACTGTAGCAGATGTTTCTGCTGTGTTCAACTGAAAATAGGTATCAATATTTTGCCCAACTTAATCTTGAAATTTGGGATTTTGTAGCCAGTGTGGCCTCTGGCGCCATAGAGTCTTACCATTACCAGCTGTTGTAGCTAAGTAATTAAGCAGAATTAAAGCATGATCAGAAATGAACACAGCTAGTAACATTAGGAATAAGAGGGTTGGACATGAG
Organism: Mola mola; assembly: GCA_001698575.1. Classification (NCBI taxonomy): domain Eukaryota; kingdom Metazoa; phylum Chordata; class Actinopteri; order Tetraodontiformes; family Molidae; genus Mola; species Mola mola. The sequence goes on from KV751346.1 coordinate 12,300,251, forward strand.
AAAGAAGTCTATGCGTCTGTAGGTATTGTCGGTAGTGGAATGGGAAGAATATTCTTTCTTTGTAGGGTGATTTCAATATCCAGATATCAATAAGATGAAGGGCATAAACTGGTGGAAAAATTTTCTGCTTTTAGCATAAGTTAAATCTGTGCCTGAAGATTGGTCAAGTTTTGGATTTAGGGTACAGTTATAGACTCCTTCCTATTATTATGGCACCTTGTAGGGAGGAAATTAACAAAAATATATTGTTATAAAAGTTTGGGTTGTCATTATTAGGACCGTATAAATTCACAAAGACTAAGTGTTGATTTAATAATGAGGCTTTCGTGACCCACCTGCTTGAAAGCAGGTGTGTTGCTTGTAACAAAACAATTTTTGGATGATATTGCTTAAATTTAACTAATTTCCTGAAGCCTCTAACATTCCAGGAGACTATTTGAAGGTCAAAATTCCTATTCATTTATTCACATTTTGATATGATACAGCCTTGTTGATAAGAAAATGCAGACATTGAATCTCATTTAAGCTCAAAAGTGTTTAGGCAATTGACTGAATAACAGTTTCACTACCAAGTGTGGTCTGTTCCTTTGTTACTTCAAGAAAGATGAAGCAGATAAAAGGTCTGGAGTTGATTCCAGGTGTTGAATTGGCATTTGGTAGCTGTTTGATTGGAGCTATCAATATAAAGTCCAAGGAGATATCAATGCAAGTGAAGGAGGCCATCATTAGGCTGAAAAAGAAAATAAATCTAGCAGTAAAATAGAAAAAAAAACTCCCAAAACCTATATGAATGGAGAAATTAACAATTTGTTACATTCTTGAAAAGAATGCACTGGTGAGCTCAACAACATCAAAATAACTTGGAGAACAGGGAAGACAACTAAAGTGAATGATGGCAGAATCCTTTCCTTGGTGAAGAAAAACCCCTTCACAACATGGAGACAAGTCAATAATACTCTGTAGAAGGTAGGCATGTCACTGTCAAAGTGTACAGTCAACAGATCCCTTCCTAAATGTAAATACAGAGGGTTTACAACAAGGTGCAAACCACTGGTAATATTCAAGAACAGAAAACATCTAAAAAAGCCTTCCAAATTCTGGAATCAGATTCTTTGGACGGATGAAACCAAGATAAACTTTTATCAGAATGATGGGCAGATAAAAATATAGAGGAGGAAAATATCCAAAGCATACTACATCATGTGTCAAACATGTTAGGATCAGTGTTATGTCATGGGCATGTATGCCTGCCAATGGAATGGGCTCACTGTGGGTTTCTAATGATGTGACTGCTGACAGAAGTAGCAAGATGAATTCTGAGGTGTATAGGGATATACTCTCCGCTGATACTGTGAAAGCAAGTCAAGACTTTTTGAAGGCAATGAAACAGAATATTCTTCAGTGGCCAACCCTGTCACTTAATCTCAACCCAATAGAGCAGTTTATCGGTTACTGAAGACAAAACTGAAGGCAGAAAGACCCACAAACAAGCAGCAAATGAATGTGGCTGCCGTGAAGACCTAGCAAAGCATCTCCAGGGAGGAAACATAGAATGTGGTGATTTCCATGGACTCCAGACTTCAGGCAGTCATTGTCTGCAAAGGATTTCAACCAAGAATTAAACACTACGGTTATATTCACACTTGACTGTCCAAATACTGTTGAGTCCTTGAAAATGGAGGTACTCTGCATAAAATGGTTATAATTCTGAAACTGTAAATGCCACAGTTTTGTGAAACCTCCTTAATTAAAACTGGAAGTCTGAACATATTTACATACACATATTGATTGTTTTACATTAAATCCATTGTTGTTGAGTAAAGAAGCAAAATAATAAAAACTGTGGTATTGTCCAAATACTTCTGGACCTAAGTGTATGTAAATACTCATCTCCATTGCACCTTGTTTTGTGAATCACATTAAGTATTTTAAACATTCGTATTGACTGAAACAATCAGAAGTGGAGAGCTCTGATTCCGTCAGTTCATTCCTGAAGTATAATGTGTCTCTACAGTTATAATAAGACCCTTGTGATCACATTTAAATTTACCCATTTATGTGCAAATAAACATGTACAGTACTGGGACAGATGAAAAACAAAGGAAGAAATAGCTTAAGGTATACAGTATATATTTTCCAAATTTACAAAAAGACTCAAATACATCAGAATACATCAGTGTTTGTAATGTTTCTCCTATTGCATCAATCCTGTGTGATGAAGGATTCTGGATACTTTCCTCATAAGTAAGACAGAAGCAGACTCAATACATTTTATTGTGGAATAATAATTCCACATATAATAATTCCAATAATAATAATTATTGTGGTGAAATCACTTGTGTCAGAGCCTCCACAGTGAATGTTGGCAGGTAAGTTGTGCGGAGCAGCAGACAGGCTGGTACAGTGATTCCACTACCAACTGACACTTGTGCAAGGAAACAAACAACTTGATGTATTATATTTAATGCCAAATTTATAAGAAGGCAAAATGATTTAGGATTTGCTCTTTTTCAAGGTTGATCAAGTTCCTTCTCACTCTGCATCTCTAAAACAGGATTCTGAGGATAGCTTACTAGTTCAATCAGTCAAACCAGACTGTGTTCGTAAACATCTGCTGAGAGCCTGAACACGTAATTTGCATTACGGCAAACCAAAGCGTGTAATCCGCTGTTATTGCTTGTTGTTGTTGTTTGGGAGGATGTTGGTTGAATAAGCGTTCTTTCAGTGCGTCCCTGGACACGTTCATGTTCAAACTGCTAAAAGAACGTACGTGGCCTAGACCACCTCAGGATGTGGTCTAAGAGATTATCAAAATTTATGATTAGATCTTAAATTTATGATTAGATCACTCAGGATGGATTGTTATAACAAGGTGACAGAGTTCTAGTGCTAGCATGAACTTATACAAGCTAACTGAAAAATGGATCGTCATCAGCTAGAAATGAGAAGTATGTTTATTTATTGATATGTTAAATCAGAGTCTAACTGTTTAAAATTGTCTTTTAATAGTGGATCTGGAATAATATCTTTAATACTGCAACTGTTTGTGCACTGTGAAAACAGAAAACTAAAAGGTACCAGCCGCAAAAAAGAGGGCTGAGTTGAGTGAACTGAATTGTACACATTTAATCAGACAGTGACGATGATAGTGTAGAGAAAATATACTATACTTTACTAACCATGCATGGGGAGTTTCTCAAAGGAGGAGGGAAGAGAGGGCTCCTCAGTAATGCTGAGCTACGCTGACCTTTGGAGTGACCTCCTTCCACACTGAATGTTGCACCTTTATAGACACAAACACATAAAAACACAGAAGTAAAAAACATTGCCAGGAACAAAATTGTTAAATAGAGATCACAAAATTTAATGAGCAGCAAGCAATACATATACAAGTTTTGAAATATAATTGTAGCCAACGTGAGCTGGTGGCATATTTGATCATTTCACCCTTGGCTCTAGTTTGAATTCCCCAGACTACCTCTTAGATTTAAATAGTTGAGAACAAAAACAAGCTTCAGCAAACTGAGACACACTCAAGTCCCTGCACTTACGATGAACTGCACATGTAGGATTCAGAGTCGACATGCTGCAGCATTTGCACTCAGTGGGATTCTGTTTGTAGTGCTGCACTGAGCTCTGAACAAAGCAATACATCGGTGACTGCCACATCTGAGATGTTTCCACATTGACAAAATGTTAGAATCAAATATTTATGGTCATTAGTATAAAATCCCCAAATAAAGCTTTACTGTACAGCTTTCCCTTTTGGAAGTTATAATGAGACATTAACGATTAAAAGTGCAAATAGGTCACTTCATCATTCCATCAGAACAGTGCATAATATCACATGAGATTAGCAACCTGACGAGGGGCAACTCTTTCTGGTGGCCTTGGCTGGCGACTGCAGTCTTCTCCAGGAGAGACTCCGGCCCATTATTGACTTCCAGCTACAATCACCATCTTCAAAGGAGCAGTAGCTACCATTGAGAAAGTGACCTGAAAAGATAGAGGAGAGAGACTATATCAGGGGAGGGGACAAGCAGATGATAAAGAGGGGGATTTAAGTGGTGGTGGGGGGCAAATAATGAGGACACAGGCCTGGCAGGGGTTTAGACAATAGAGAATGGAGTAAAGACTGACAGCCAAAGTGCCAAGGAGAAAAAGGACATGGTGGGGATGGGACTAGGCATCAAGAAGTGACAGCGAAGGCAAAGAGGTTGAAGAGAGAGGCATTTGGGAGGTGCAAGAATAATGGCTCACAGGACTAAATGTGTAATTGAAAATTAGGGTTGAGATGTGCTGCTGAGTTACAGGGGGTTCTCGGATTGGCTCTAGAGACAGAAACAGAGAGTGGATATGGCCTGTCTACAGGGGGAGGAAGAGGAAGAAGGAAGAGGGTCTAAAGGGAAATTGAAAAAGCTGAGGCAGAAGCTGACTGGCAATCGTCTTAAAATTGTTTTACAGAATGGCATGAGCCACAAGCATTTCGACCACTGACAACAATAGACAGTTAAAATACACAGTGTCGTAACATTTGAACAATTTTGCTTTTATAACCACAAAAGAGATGGGGCCTCCTGATTCTCGCAATGAAAAAAGGTCAAATTACTTGAATTGCAATGAAGGTCTCTCCTTTTATATTAAGTAGCTAAACAAAATATAACTTGGACAGTGCAAATATTTAAACACCCGTGATGTTGCCAAAGGGCACATTTTCTGAATTAATTTTTCCTTTTTATGACTATTTTCCCATCTATCTTTACTCATAGTTAACAGAGATGTACACACAGTATATACTATGTATTGGGCACCAAGACATTTTCAATTTATCAACCTATGGCCACTGTATCGTTCAAGGGGTACTGAAATGGCAACAATAGAAATACCTTCCAGTGAAAGAAATCAAACAGCATGAGCAGTATTTTTAAGGTGATCACCAAGTAGACACCTTAATAGTATATGTTATAAAGTGTGGAGACACCATTTAAACTGACACATTTTTTCCTTCAACTTTACAAAGTTTCTTCAGCCTCACAGAGTGCCTCGTATCTGGACAGACTCCATAACTGTACCTGTGCCCAAAATTAGAGCACCTAAATCTCTTAAAGACTTTACTCTTGTAGCACTTACTTCTCTTGTTATGAGAAATGTGTCTAAAACGAGACTCTGGGTGTAACTCTAGATAAAATGGACCCACTCCCGTTTGCTTATAGAGCAGGGAGGGGTGTTGGGGATGCTGTTTGAACTTTATTTCACACAGTCCAGAGTCATCTGGATGGTATTAAGAATTTTGCAAGGTTGGTTTTTATTGATTTTTCCTCTGCTTTTAACTGTATCCAGCCGCACATTTCAGTGGATCAACTCATCAGCGCTCACAGTTGATTGATTATAGCTTAGTATGTTGGCTGATTGACCCAGAAAGTGAGAGTAAATGGTATTTCAACTGATGTTCTTTTATCTTCTACTGGCTCTCCCCAGGGGTGTGCTCTGTCACCACTATCTATTTGTTTTATACAGCAACAAGTGCCAAAGTCATCATGAGGGTAGACCCATACTTAAATGTGTGGATGATTCTATAATTGTGTCTCTACCCAGTGATGATGACCTCGATCATGGCTCAGTAGAGGGCTCTTGTATTGACTGGTGTAAACAATCCTTTTTAGACATTAATGTCTCAAAAACAAAGGAGATGATCATTGACTTCCAACGGAAGCCTTTACCCATCCCTTCCGTCTGTATTCATGGCCAAGCTATTGAGATGGTACAACAATATAAATACCTTGGGGTAATTATTGATGATAAATTCACATTTGGGGCAAACATTGATGCTGTATGTATGAAGGCCCACCGACAAATTTACTTTTATCGTAAGCTCAAAAGTTTTGATGTTGAAACGTTTTTATGAAAATGTTTGATTCTTGTGTTATTGAATCTGTTTTAACCTTCACTTTTATCTGCTGGTTTGGGTCACTTAAGTTGAAAAACAGCAAAAGGTTAGAGTACAATGTGAGATTGTACAGTAAGACTGCTGGGACAATTCTCAATGAGCTGGCTGCCTTATATAAGGTCAGAGCTTCAAAAAAAAAAGCAGAGGCAGAGGCTGTCTGGCCGAGAGCAGTCACCCTCTGTTTGCAGAGTACAAGCTGCTGTCATCAGGTCGCAGATACAATCTGCCCAGATGCAGGACAACTAGATTTAAAAATTCTCTCGTCCCTATTACCATTATCTTAATCAACAGCACAATGTGACTCTTTGTCTCCTCAATGACATGTGTTTTACAATGTTTAACTGTAAGAAATGTTGTTCTTGTTGTTACGTTGTTGGCTGCCCTTTGGGGATAATAGTTAAAGTTACCTAAACCTTAAATGAGACATATGTCAAACTTTTTATCCATGCTTAAAGATGTTCCAATACAATTTTTCCCCATCCTTATTTTCTGGCTCTAGCTCATGACACTTTAGTGGAAATGATAAATGGATTTGCATTTACAGTATATAGCACTTTTCAAGTCTACTGACTCCTCAAAGTACTTTACAGCACAAGTCACATTCACTCACTGAGACACACACTCATTCATACTGTGGTGGTAGAGGCCTGAGTGTTAGTCGGGGTAACCATTCATCCACACGGTTACACACAGATGTCTAAATCTTCAGGGGCGATTTGAGGTTAAGTATGTTGCAAATGCGCAGGGCAAATAAATGCAAGTTTGCTGACATAGCTGAATTTACACACATTACTTGTTGTTTTTCTTGGCTATTTTGCAGTGAAATTCAATTGTTGTGTGATATCAAATCCATGCAGTTTCAGATTTGATGATTTTTGATCCAGCAATATCTTAGTATCTGAAATATTGCAAGTCTCAATTTATCTGATCAGTCATTATTATTATTTTTATTATTTCATAGTTTTTGCTATAGTTGAATATTTCAAATTCATATCACACTTCAGTTGATGGCCAGTGATGACACAGAGTTGGCCTTTAGCTTATTTTATTTATATTCCTTTTATCCTGAGCTACTGCCTGTGAATGTCCATTACTTACAAGAAGCTTCTTGGAATGAAATTATCCATATAATGAACTGACCTGATCCAAGATCATAAAGAAGTTCTTCTCAAGGAAGAAAAAAAAAAACGTCAGTGACTCCAGTCTTTGACTCCACTTTTCCTGTTACATAAGCCTGTTATTGTCACTTAGATCACAGATCATATCATATGATAGTTGCTCAGGATATGACTAAAGAAACCTGTGATGATGTCACATCTGCACACACAGTGCCATTTGCTGTTTGCTGTCAGCCCTGGAACTTAAATTGATTCAACCCCAAACACTTTAGTTTATGAGGTGTGAATAAGGCTGACATAACAGTGTCATTACTATTTTATTAAAGCTGATATGGCCATTATTTAATCTTTATGAGTTGTTTAATAGAAAGCCATTTATTTGTAAATGACACTTTCAGTGTCAGCACTTTGCTTAAGGGGCTTATTGTGTTGAATTTTGTCGCTAGTTTTTAGTTTTATCTTTTGTTTTGAATTTTAGTTTAGTTTCTAGGATTTTGTGTCTCATTTATGGTTTAGAAAGTTTATTTTTAATTTATCTTTTCAAACCACATTCATTATTATTATGATTTTTCATTACAATACGTGGAGTGTTTGTTGGGGAAGAATAGATGCTAATATGGAAACAGTACACTTCAGTTGAATTTTCAAACACGCATTTACTGATGGCTCCTCATGTATACAGCAGATTTGACCATATTGACAAACACCTCAACTTAAACTGCCTACTGCATAATTTTGCATTGTATTAATAAGATTTTTATGTGTACACAGTTGTATTGTTTAAATAAAGATTTATTTTAAAATTAGTGTTTTTTTAATACCCACTTTTAGCTTTTAGTTTATTTTGAATTTCTCTGCATGCATAATTGCATTCATGTACATAAAACATTCTGTATTGTCTGACATTATTTTTACACCTGGTCCTGCCATTATAAAACCAAAATACAGTATGCGAATTTCCAAATATTTTTATCTTGCAAGTTTAACATATGTTTTAAAAACATGATGTCTCTTTCAATGTAAAGTCCATTCTAGAGGCTGTTCTACAACCTCTAATTTTAAACATCACACTTGTGAATGATGACTTTTGACCTGGGTTTGTCAAGCTTGCGGGATGCCTCTTAAAATCAGATTTTGAATAAGCACCAAGAAAAATCTAACCTTTTTACATGTTTGATTTATATAAAGCCTACACATATATTATTCCATACAATATGCAAAATTCAACTAGAGTCATAAGAAGAAAAACCCATTGTTACTTGAGGGGAATTTAACTCTAATTGATTGTATTTTACAGATTTTTTACTGATCCATTGTATTGTATTTTACTGAAAAATAGTAACATAAACATTCTATTACATGTAATAATTGTAATTGCATGGTTGAATGATTACCGACCTGTGGCCCTGATGCCGGTGATCATGAAATGCATGGAGAGACCGGCGTTGCGGCACATTAAAACCCACATCCCACCTGGCCTTGACCAATATCAGTTCGCTTACAGGTCCAATAGACAGCGACATTTCCATTGTCCTCCACACCGCCCTATACCACCTGTAAAGCCCCGACACGTATATCAGGATGTTGTTTGTCGACTT
>KV751346.1:12308930-12332048 GCA_001698575.1 Mola mola
CCCCAGCCAACTGATTTACAAACTGCAGACACTGCGACTCGGAGCCCCCTTCTGTGTGTGGATCAAGTACTTTCTGGTGAACAGACCCCAGCACGTTAGGATGGGCACTTCCACATCCTCAACCATCATCCTCAACACTGGTGTTCCTCAGGGCTGCGACCTGAGTCCAGTCCTGTTCCCTCTGTACACCCATGACTGCATTGCCACCCACGGCTCCAACACCCTCATCAAGTTTGCAGATGACACAACCGTTTCAGGAATGATCATCAACAACAACGAAGCATCATACAGAGAAGAGCTCCAGACACTGGCGGCCTGGTGCAGTGACAACAACCTCAACCTCAACATTAGAAGGCCAAAGATATCATCGTTTTCCGGAAGTCGAGAACCACACAGCACTCAATGGGGAGAAGGTGGAGCAGGTCACGCACTTGAAGTTCCTTGGACTGCACATCTCGGAGGACCTGGGCTGGACTATGAACATCACCCACATTATCAAACAAAGCCCAGCAGCGTCTCTTCTTCCTGAGAAGACTGATGAGGAACAAACTCCCTCCAACTCTGATGAGGGACTTTTATCGTTACACAATAGAGAGTGTCCAGACCTATGGATGCACGATGTGGTACTCCAGCTGTACTGCAGCAGAGCTGCAACAGGTAATGAAAACGGCCTGCTCCAACGCCTGGATGAGATCTACTTGAGCCGTCTCCTTCGACAGGCCACAAACACCCTGACTGACCCCACCCATCCAGGACACTCTCCGTTCACCAGCTTCTCTTCATGGAGGCTCAGAGCCAAAAATACTTCACATAAAGTGATGTAGCATTTGATACCAACTAAAAAAGGACACTGGTCTTCACTTTGTAATGAGTGACTTTGGGGAGGTGCAATGATTTGTTTTCATTGATTGTGTTCCATGAAAAACAACAAGTTCAAAAGAATCTTACAGATTACTGCTTTAGATTCCTGCTTGCACACAGCTTTGATGTAAGCAGAATTTTTCTGTAGTTGCAAGGGAACTGTGGAGTTGGAAAGCAGTGGGGTGTCTGCAGAATTTAGACTGACTAAGATCTACCAGAAGAAAGTCTGACTCTCAAAGAGCGGAGGATGTGTTGATGCATAATGATGCTGGGGTAGGACGGCAAGGAAGATCCACGGGGACTCGATTTCCCTTATATGTCAGGATTCTTTGTGACTGACACACGCCTTAGTTTGTTCCCCATGCCTTTCTCAACTTGTTTTCTGTTAATGAGCCTTGGCACAGCTTATGAAGGATTTAAATAGATCAAATCAGATGAAGATAACTTGTGGATAGATTGAAAAGAATGGGTGTCATAGCGGGAACACCATGTTATTTGGGTAGCGTGGAATAATTGTGACGATTGAAAGAGATGAAAATGGAACAAATACGGGCCCTAAGATACAGTAATAGCCTCTGGGTGAAAGAAGAGAGACACATATGAGTGTCTGGATGGACTGATGAAAGAACTGCAGACTGTTGGTGCTTGTCCTTAATCGGAAAGGATAAAGGTTATTATTATTCTGAGAATAGACTGAGAGACAGGGAGAGAACCTCGATTCAAAGCAAATGCCAGCTGGCCTTCATGCCTCTGTGCAGCCAGAATTATGAGGGCACACAGTGGAAAAGATGAACCATTTCCCACTGTAACAAGTCTCTCTTTTTAAGGGCCTTCAGCATGCATCAAGGTTTATACAAAACTCTGTCTGCTATGTATGTTACTGATGTAAATGTATCATTAGCACATTTTATTATGCACTTCGTTACACAACATTATGGTCATAATATATAATCCTATGATGAAAATGATCAAATTAATCCAGTGATCTGTACAAGCAAATTTTCTAATTTCCTTATTATTATTATTTATGCTCAAATTTCTAATTCTGGTGTCTCTGATCAAAATATCACGCACACACACACACACACACACACACACACACACACACACACACACACTGTTATTCACTAATTACACTCAGTTACACTAATTACACTAATTACAGTGGTTATTTCCTTGGGTTAGGCACTCAGGCCAATTAGAGCTGATAAGTCCCTCTGCAGTAGAAAGGGAGATGGTGACTGGCTGGAATTTTTACCCTCTCTTTACCTACTTGTCTCCCAGCTCTCATAGTTAGCAAACCTATAAGCATGCGGGAGCACCCATCATTTTAATAAGCAACACATGGGAGGCCGACCTGCGCTGGCAGCAAATTAATTCAGGTCATTTGATATGGGTGAAAAACTCATAAAACTACATTAAAAAAAACAAACAAAAAGCACACACATAAAATTGTGTCTCAACATCTTTCTGAGAACACTCATTGACATAATGAATTCCATAGCCCCTACACCTAACCTTAACTATCATAACTAAAGGCCTACCCGTAACCAAACCTAATTGTAACCCTGACTCTAAAACTGAGTCTAAACTGTCAGAAAGGACTTTAAACCTGTTAAGACCGGCCAAAAATGTCCTCATAAGACTAGTCACGTTGAAATTTGTCTGCAAATTGATAGAAGTACATGCACACACATAGAGTTAAACAACAGTGCCCAGGGGATTTCATCTGGGATTAAATTGTCAGCATACTTGGCTATTGTTCCTCCTAGCTTTGGGAAAAGCAGAAAAAAAATGTGCAAAGATATAGAAATAACAGTGGAAGATGTCAAGGGTGAGAAATGCTAGCCAAGCATGGCTCTGCTGCCACCCAACCTCTCTTTCTCTCAGGGCAGCTCACACAGGCCCTCAGTTGTTGCACTGTGGGACTGGATGCGACCGCTTCATTACGGACGAATCAGTACAGCTGACTAATTCTGCTGTTTTCCAGAGTTGATCCAGAAATGAATGACAAAGGCATGCTGATACACGAGCTTCCCTCTCTGAGTCTCTGATTAACAGCTGGGTTCCTGTGTCATAGTGTACTCACGGCATAGGTCCCCTTCGTCATCTCCGAGCGGACAGTCTTGAGAGAAGTCGCACAGTTTGTCCAGTGGGATCCCAGGTCCCTGATGACAGTTGTATAGGCCCTCTAGTGTAATGTTAGGGCCAGCTGGGGACACTGGACAGAAGAGCAGAGGGGGAAGAAAAGATGAAAAGAAATATTAAACTTTTCCTCACGCAGTCATGGTTATAGTTCCTACTGCGAGCAAAAATGTTTCCTCAGTAAAGTCAAAGTTGGGAAAATGATTAACTCATACGCAACAAAATCACAAAGGGCAATAAAAATAACAACAACAACAAAAAAAATCGACTGTTCTGTTGGGCTGAGGATATTAACTCCTGATTATATTCCAATCTTGTGAGCATCATTGCTAGATTTATATGTTAGATACAAAACACAAATCAGAAGCTGAGGGAAAACGAACTAGAAAATATGTACTCGCTCCATAAAAGTACATTAGTCAGTAACAAAAGCTAATATAACCCCTGTCTGTAAAGTGTGTATGACATCAACAAACTGCCCGTGGAGCCATAAATAACTTGGGTCAGGCTGCAGAAGCATCTGGCTTTGAATACAGTGCGTATCCATCAGACAGGGAACACAAGCAGCAAAAACAATGACCTAGATACTGTAGCAGGTAGCACAAGGGAAGAATCACGCACATCCCCACTGATATCAGCAGTCTCAACAACTTCAACTGTAACCTGGGATATTTGCATATCTATGGAAATGAGAGCAGTGATATCGCCACTCTGTGGAACCAGACTGCTCACCTCCGCTTTAATCATCACACACTGATCACAGCACAGGGAACCAAACTGAACAGCCTACAAAAAGATATGTGTCCGCTGATGTTGATCTTGTCACTCTCAAAAGGAAAAAAAAAAAAGAAGAAACCTCCCCACGAGATCCCTATCATGAGCATGAGTGACTGGCTCAGCTTACAGCAGCCTGCCTCTGATCTGTATTATGTAGATTTGCTCTCCATTTAGATGAACTCAAGAGCCTGATAATGGTGGAGGCCATGACAGGAGCAATAGTGTGCACAACCAAACACTGTGAGCTGAGCTGGGCTATCCCAATGCTACACTAATTTTAACATGAAGTTTGCAATTAATGCACATTTACTTTTCAATTTGCGTAAATTTCTCTGTGTCATGTTGGCATACATTCAGTGCTCCATTATCAGGCTCAAACTTACATTAAAGGGCGACAAGCTCAGATACATTACAACGTTAATCAACATGAAAACATCGCTAATGTGTTAGAAGGAAATAAGCATTAAGTATTGACGGTTTGGTGGAAGTAGAACAGAGAGAAAGAGGAAAAGAGAGAAAGAGAAGAAGTTCTATATATTTGTTAGGTGACTGTAATATTCCTTTGTGTGGTAAAGTTTGTATGGGTCTGGTGTGTATGTAGCAGCACGTAAGATGAAATACAGGGGATAGACAGATGGTGGTGAGGGAGAGGATGAGATTGATGCGAAAGGATTCATATTATGTTTTTTTTATGGGTAATGTAATACGTGTGGCTGACGTTTGGCATTTGGTTCTGTTTGAGGTTCAGATTAGATATATATTTGGTCCAGGTGTTATTAAAGGCTGATATATTTTCTCTGTAGTATTTTTGGTTCCCACAACTGAGTGATCCTCCCAGCCAACAATTATTTATAAACTTTTACACCTTGGTGCTAATTATCAGACATCTGTAAAGGACAGGCATACAAGCGAGATCCCCTCTTATCTCTCTGCTCTCCTCGGAGCTGGAGCTACAGAGCACAGCTCTTCTGTCTTTGCTCTCATCACAGCTGGAGTCATAGCTCTTCCCCGGCACTCGTCCGAGTTGGAGCCAAAGACTCACCAAGCTCAAATTTAGCCAGCAGCAGCAATGAGGCCTGCAGGCTAACCAAAGGGAGTTACTGAAGAGTTCAGCACAACTGCTAACTTTGCAAGGAGCAAAGGAGCGACCGGTTTCCTCCAGCTGCAGGACTGAACGACAAGAAGAGCATTCTCCACGAGAATTCCTCACAGGAGCTTCAACTCAGACTCTCCATCAAACAGGGATCACTTCACCAGGAAAACATCTCTCCCCTTTTAAGGACTGGTAAAGTTGACCTGGGCACATCAACTCAGCACAGCACGTCTACGCGCCTAATTGATGAAAGTATTTGTCTTGCATTGTTGAACGGTATTGTTGTAACTGTAGTCAGGTTATTAATAAGTGGATTAAACACAATTATAAATTCAGGTTAGTTAGCTGACACAGACTCAGGGTTTTGTATGCAACTAACGGTCTTCCTCCCGACCTGGCACCACATCCTCACACATACACAACACTGTCTTGACACATGCAGGGTCTCAACCAGCAAATGGTCTGTGCCCCAGTAACAAAGGAACATTTTCTCTGACACTTACACAGCTTTCGGCCATTGTACCTGTGTTTAACATCCATCCATCTCTCTTTTACGCACACACACACACACACACACGCACACGCACACGCACACGCACACGCACACGCACACACACACACACACACACACACACACACACACACACGTTCACCCTTGTATATAAATTTACATAATGGTTTACAGCCTAGATTATGTATTGTGCGTTTCTTTTTCTTTATTATACACTGTCAAGAATGACAAGAACTAGCTGTTGATGAAGGAATGTTGGTTGTAATTATTAAGTTAATAATTAAGCATAATTCCAAATTCACAGTTTGGTAGATTTTATAGAGACTGATTAATTAAACTGGCTTTCTTTTCTCCTCTTTAAGGGTGGTGTTTAATGGATGGTAATCTAATGTAAATTAGATCTTACTATTATAATAATCAATAATTATCAATGATAATTATTGATTGATTTTAGTAGCGAAAATCAACCACTCAGCTGTTGTCTGGTATTGTTAACATAAACGGTGGTCTGTGTGAACATCCACACTGTCAACATACCTGAGCCCCAACAGTATGCTGTTAGGCATTCAGTCGAATTGTATTCTGTAAGCAAAATGATCTAGTGAGTGATGTTGAAACATGTTTCAGATTTCCAGTTTTGAAAGACTATTTTCTCAGTGATAGATAGTAAGAAATGAGCAATTAGTTTTGATGATTTCATAAGAATATTATTTATCATTAAGTCACCCAGCAAGTGTAGAGACAGGTATGGTGGAATACCGTAGCCCTAGAGACGAGGTTTTAGTGACTTTCTAAGCAAAGTGAGTGAACTGGTTGACGAGTCCAAATGGTGTGGAAATAATAATCTGTGCCACCTAAAGTGCACAGTGAACAAAAATCGGTTTTAGCAAAACCCATTTTAAACATTTTTTTCTTCAGTGGTATGTATTCTTTGGATACGGAAATGTCTGATTTAAAGTGTTGATATAAAATTTTGCAATAATTTTCTTTTCTTTCTTTTAAAATTTTTCACTAAGGGTTGTAGTGTATTCTTAGTTATCTTAATATTATTTTATTTACTTTTTCTCAGCCAGTATATGATCCATTTAGAGAAAATATGTGGGAGGTTGAGATGCAATTTGAGGTGTTGAGTACAATATTTTAGTTTACACTGAAGCTATAGGAAAAGTTTAATTAATCATCTTATTAGAAAATATTACATTTAAAAAGTTTGAGCACATAAAGAAATGATTCCTGTCAGTAACATTACTCCAGTGGAGTAACTACTGAAACTACTGCACTGAATTTGAAGTCAAGTTATAATGCACCAGAGGGTGGAAATTTTACAGCAAAGGCTGAGTCACGGCATACTTTGCTCTTTCGTGTCATTGAGATTAAGAAACCTTAAGGCCAGGAGGGAAAGTGGATTAGGGAGAGAGGGTGGCATTTTCTAATGTACAAAAATAAATTTGTATCAGGCCTCCCACAATCCACTATTGAGGCAAAAACTTAAGGGAGAGCCACATTAACATGTCAGCAAATAATCCATTCTTAATTATTTGAAAAGCTATTAGCCTGAAATGACCCTTTTTCAGTAACGCTGAATGGAACACCTTTCAGTATTTTAAAAAGCTTACAAACTATACACATGCTTGCTTTCTTTAAAGTTTAGTCTCACACGCATGATTATTTTTGACCAACTCTGTGCTTATAGATGTGGTTTTACTGTGTGTACTAAGTCACGCTCAACACATACATTATGTATCGGTTGCACTCAGTGGCTTCATCTTTGTATAATGTTTTATCAATCAATTTATCAAGAAAGAAAAAAAACTTATATAGAATATACTGAAACCTCTGGGCAAGGTATGCAAATCCACTGATTATCGTTGTTTAATGACAGTGGAGTCAAAAGTATCAAAGTGGCGATGTTGCAGAACTTTAAGCTCCTGGGGCAGGAAAGCACAGCCAGAAAATGGTCACTTCATTCCTTCCATACCGCAGTTCTTAAATCTCAATTGTCAGATCATGAAAACAAATGAGTCAGTGGGGGATCAATTGCTTGTGGGAATGTGGGAGATTTGTTATCGTTGCGATTAGGAGGTTGGTTTTACTTTGTGCGGGTAATGATGTGTGAGTGGTGAGGAGCTGGAGAAGTGACTGGAGAAGGCAAGCAGCTGCTGATAAATGACTGCATATACTGTATATACAAACATGGGAATCAAGGTTAGATACAGCTAAATAGCTAATGTCTATGTGCATGGTTTTTAACATTAAAAAACTGGAAACACTGACAAAAAGAAAGGTGGGGTCATTTTTCATTTCAACATTTTGGCTTGAAAGCTCAAATTGAGAACACCCTGAATTTCCTCGATAATAAAATGCAAACAGCTGTGCTGAGGATGAACAGTTCACTTTAGTTAATTTACATCAAATTTGAAGCTCACTTACTATAGTGCTTCTTCCTTTGAAATTAATATTATGCTGGTGTATGTGACAAAAGCTCATAGGAGTATGAAAAGAAAACTAGCCCAGCAACAAGACAATAAAAGGAGCTTTTCATGTAGCAACAAAGCAAACCTATTCAAAGATGTGTTTCAGTCACAAGAAACAAATGCTGTCACAAAAAAAAAATAATCTTTTTTTCAATCAATGCACATGATATTTATGGTAAAAAATAAAAAAGAACCTGCACAAAACAGTGACAGTACTTACTACTTTACACGATATCAAGCAAAATAACCCAATACTGAACAACACTGAAACTTCTGTACTTAAACAATTCCTGTGTTCAATCCCTTTTGCAAAAAAACCCAAAACAAAACACTATCTCTATGCTTTTCTTTCTCAAAGTCGGTCACAGCAACCATTCTTTGATTGCTCACTACTGAAGCAGCTATAATCTATCCTGTCTGTGACATAGTGAAGTGAACACAGTGCATTTGATCAAAATTCCAGTTGAGTGGTGACATTTTATAGAACTTAATGCTTCCATTCACATGATGGTATCAAATAAAGACCTCCACTGATATATTACAGATATAACAATACTGTCTATGGCACTGGTAAAACTTTTAAAACAATACCCTGCTCTACTACCTTAGACATTTTCACAGTTTTGCAACAAATGAGCTTTCATCCAAGCTAGTATTTAGAAGAGCTGAAGGTCTATACTTCAAATGGGATAATGAGGGTTTTTGAAATTAAAAAGAACATTGTAGTGTCTTAAACCTACATTTCAAGGCCAAGCAGAGGGCATCTCCTTTGGTTTCAAAAAGACATGTAATTGTATGTAAGCCTAGGAGAAAATGACCCTAATATTCACTTGATTTATTGCTCCAGGAAACAGCTTGGTAATAAGTCCCACTGCTTTGGAGTTTTCTTCAATAAGTGATGTTAATTTTCTAAATTGTGTACCCAAATAAAGTAGTAGATAAAGCAGTAGTGTTGCAGACTATGCCAATACATTAAAGTATATTAACTTGTAAGTGAAATACCCTGCAATACAATATACCACTAACCAGTTAATAAATACTCTATTGCTAGATACTGTGTTCAGTGGAGTGCAGAGGTAAACAAAGCAGGATACTATGTGGGTGATCTGTTTTGAATTGACAAGTTGCTGAGGTGCCCTTGAGTTGTCAGTCAGGTCCATTCATCTTTGATTCACAGCAGTATGCATTCTCCATTGCTCCATCTCCTTGTACAAATACAGCATTTCTGTTTATCAAGATGGCAACAGCTATAATGCAAAACACAAGGTTTCAAAAGTCGTCTAAACTGATAGTTGACCCCACAGTAGCTCAGTTTCAAAATTATTATAAAATCTGTGGTTTAACCTGAAACTCATCGGTAGTTTAAGACAAATGTCTGCAATCTGCAATCTTGTCCTTTCTGACAGTACTTCTCTCATCTTAAGGAGGGAGGGACTAGACCCAGAGTCATCAGTCACAATTAACGCCAAGGTTACAAGGATTGATTGTTAACAACTTACGGTGCATAAATGCTAAAAGATAAACAAGTAACAAGATGAGAGTCAATGAGAACATGTATATTCAGATTTTAGCAGTTTGTGTAATAGAAGCTGGTGGCATCCAGCAGAGGGGGAAAGCAGGTTTTATTTGTCTCTCATTGTTAATTGCTGCTCCCATTAGAAGGTTTGTTCTGTATACGGACTGCTTCATGTGCTGGTGTTCCACTACACACTGACACTGCTGGAATTAGTGTATACATCTCTGCTTTATGATGCATTTTCTGCAAATTTGCTTTGGCAATCTGAATAACTTGGAGTTAGTAAATGCAGTCACATTTATAGATAAAGGTAGCACAATTATATGGTCCAAATGTTAGAATGCTATATTTTGTGCAGCAGTTTAATTGTTTTAACTTAATATAATGGATAAAAGGATACATTTCATATAAATTTCATATATGCACAAAATAGCATTTTTCTAATTGAATACATTCGTCTTACATAACTGTGTTTTAAAGACATGTTTTACTCTTCAGAAAAGCGCACATATAAGATTACCAGCCATATTGCCCCAATTTTGCAATTTTCTTTCATGGCATGTGTTTACAGGATGAAATTCAGGGAACACTTTGCCTGTAAGATCAACAGCAAAAATGAGCAAAACAGGAATGAAATGTCAGTCAAATTCTTTGCAAAAAATTAGACAAAAAATGCCCGAAGGTTTGTCACAACTGTAATGTCTTTAGTGTCATCATGACCGTAAAATTGTGAACTCTGATAAACCTTGTAAATGTTGTAACTGTTGTTTGAATGTCTTTAAAGTCAGGGAGAGAGGGGCAAGTGGCCAGCATTGGGGAGCATTTGTCTCTGGTGATTTGTCTGGTGATGGAAGTAAATATAGAATTGGCTTGAAACATTGGGCCAGATCTACAAAAGGATTGCACTGCTTTTGCACTGTAAAATGGTGCAAATTACAAGGATAAAATAGTGTACAATCCACAAAGCACGCACTACGTTGAATTGCACCTGAAATTAATGCAAACAGTACTAACATGCAGACAGCATCCAGGGTGCACCTGTCCCATTTGAAAGCTTGTAAAATAAGATAAGATCAAAAAATTGCCCTCTTCGCTATGCAAATAAGGCTCGTTGCAAATAGCATCTGGGATATGAGTGCAATCACGAATAGGTGAGCCATACCGTATCGGATGTCACCTGGGTCAACAAGGTCCGCATCGAGGAACAGGGCTACTTGATCACCCTTACACTCAGAGATTGGGTTCCACGCCTCAATGACAAGCCCAGATTACATTACCACAAAGAGAGCTGACCTGAGGATGAAAATAATGGCTAACATGGCTACCCAGAACTGCTGGGAATGATTACCAAGGCTTAGTGGCAGAGTACCCTTTGAAAGTCTGCTAGAAGATGTGAAATGTGAATGCAGAACAACAAACACATGTTGAATGTGAGCCTTAAGGGCCAGTATTCACCATGGAGAACAAGAATGGAGGCTAAGATTAAAGCAACACAGAGAGCAGATAACCAACTGTCAGAGGTGGAGAAGGGCAAGACCACTAAAGTACTTAGAAAGTACAGCAAGCTGTCCATAACTAAGTCATTAAAGACTGCCAAACAGGGACTCACAGCCTTGGCTACCTGCCTGAAGAGGTACTCAAGAGTCGTGCAGTCCCGGAGAATAAACAGGATGTTCACCACTGAACCATTCAAAGTATACTCTCAGTTGGGGGGTAATAAGATGAAGATGGACCTACCCAGAGGTGAGACTGAACTGTACTGAAAGAGCATACGGGAGAAAGTGGCATCACATAACACAAATGCTCAGTGGTTGGCAGACTTGACAGAGGATCACAGACATCTCCCAGAGCAAGACTGAGTAAACATCACAATGGCAGACATCCCAGAAAGTGTCTCAAGGATGAAGAGCTGGACAGCACCAGGCTCTGACATGATCCACAGCTACTGGCTAAGGAAGCTTACTGCACTCCATGTACACTTGGCAGCTCAGATGAGCCAGCTGCTAAAAGATGGGACACATCCAGAGTAGTTGACCGAAGGTTGGATGGTTGTGATAATGAGGGAACCCCAGAAGGGAACAATTCCATCCAATTATCGGCCAATAACCTGCCTCTGCACAACATGGAAGCTCCTGACGGGCATCATTGCGGCCAAGATGAGTAGGCATGTGTCTCAAAACATGAGCGGGGCCAAGAAAGGGGTTGGTAGTGACACCAGAGGAGCAAAACGGCATCTACTGGTTCTGTCAACCAGTAGATGGCTTTTTGCTCTAGAGACTGTAAGACCAGGAAGACCAAACTACAAACTGCCTGGATTGACTACAAGAAAGCCTACGACTCAATGCCACACACATGGATACTGGAGTGCTTGGAACTGTAAAAGATGGACAGCACACTACGTGCCTTCATCAACAACTTGATGGGTCTGTGGAAGACAAATGTAAATCCAATTCAAGGGTAATTGCCCAATTTAGCATCAAGTGCAGCATATACTAAGGAGATGCCCTATCCCCCTTGTTGTTCTGCAATGGGCTGAACCCCCTAATCCAGATTATCACAAAAAGTGGCCTCGGATACTGATTCAGAAATGGAACCACGATCAGCCACCTCCTCTACATGGATGACATCAAGCTGGAGAATGAACGAGACATCAACTCACTGATCCACATCATCAGGGTATTCAGCAATGACATCGGAATGTCATTCGGGCTAGACAAGTGTAGCAGGATTATATCAAAGACAGGCAAGATGATCACAACTGAAGGGGCAGAAGGCAACAGAACCCATGTTCAGGACAGCTACAAAATACTTTGGGATCCTCCAGGCAAATGGAAATCATGAAGAGGCTGGAAGGAAGTCAGCCACAGCCAAATTTCCACATAGGGTAAAGGCAAGACCTGAAAAGTCAGCTGAATGGTCAGAACATGATCCAAGCCATCAACACCTATGCCCTGCCCATCATCAGATAGCCTGCTAGTGTAATAAACTGGCCAAAGGAGGAGATAGAGCCCACAGATATCAGGACAAGGAATCTCATCATGATGCATGGAGGGTTTCACCCAAAGTTCAGCACCCTGAGGCTGTTCACTAAGGGGAAAGAGGGAGGTCAAGCACTAGTGGGCATCACAGCCAAGATGAAACAGCAAAAATCCAGGGATACATCAGGAGGATGGCCTTGAATAATGACCTGCTAAATGAACGCCTCAGGCATCCGAAACCCAATGCGGAAGAGGGAGAAGAAGAGAAACAATCATGGAGGGACAGCCACATGCCAGTGGCTGGAGAATGCTGGACTCAAGGACAGCACAGAGGCACAGATCATGGCAGCAGTGTTCAAACTTGAGTCCCCTTAGTGTTGTCGCATATTTATCCTGTGCTGGTGATTGTTTATGCTGTTGATCATAAAGACGATGGTCGATGTCCTTGTAGTTTATAATGACTTTTCTACCGGATTTTGCCGGGGCCCCGAGGCAGGTGGAGTACGGTGGGGGCTGGGGCAGTGTCCTCGACACGTAGTGAGACCAATGTGTTGATGTTTGACGGGTCAAGCATTTCATCAACTAATAAGGTATGGCACATTGATTTATTTTAGCCTTTTTTTTTAACTAAATTAGAAATATGACACATCACACCGTGGCGCAAAGCCACTACTTTATTGCCACATGGCTATGTTGCAGTCACAAGCTCAAATTGCATTCAGAAGCCAACCTGTGGGTGTGATTGTGCAAGCATATAATTATTGCAAATTCTTAAGTGGATAAGCTGATAAAATGGATAAGATTGCAGGTGCTAATTCTGTGCAAATCATCCATTCTTAGTGGATCTGGCCCATTGTTTTATTTGAAAAAAAAGACCTTTGCTCTAAGTATAGCACTTCCCTTTTTCATACACTGCACAAGCTGAAATCAATTCAACACTTTACAATTTTCATAACTGCATCATACACAACCCCTTTTTGAGATTCCACTGATAGAGTTGTCATGTGCTGCAAAATATCATGAGATCATGCAAAGCAGTTTGTCTTGATATTTGAATAAAACCTTTGAAATATTTCGCTCGTCATGGCTTGTAGATTTGAATATGGACAGACTGTTGAAATCAAGCTGCAAAATATGGTTTGGAATTAGAGAGGGATTGGAGAGGGAAGACAGGTACAGCATATGGCTGTTGTTTTATCACAGGTGAGCAAGCATGTCAGTCATATCCTAAAATCCTTCTCTATGCCCTAAAACAACAGAAAGTGAGCTGTGTGAAGAATTGTTGACTTGAAACCTGCCTGTTTGCCCTATATTTATGGAATGAAAATAACTGAAAACTGCAACACAATAAAAAGACCTCCACAGATTTAACTGAGTCTGGTATACAATTCAGCAATACTTGGAACTCAGGTTTTTCTGCTTAATCATTGTTGTGTATTCTTTGATCTCACATGCCATAAGCGGGCACTGTTCTCTGTCACAGGCAGTGGTCTAAGAAATAGCAACCAGGCCATCTTGCCACCACACTGAGGATAGTCTGGAGACACTCACAGAGATGTACAGTGGCTGGGATGCCGAAGACTGATGCAGCTGAGTTTCCCACCAGACATTCGACAGGACAAGAAGAATTCACTCATGAATTCAATTAACTGCACACAGACACGCTCGATTGGACGGAGTTCTGCCCAATCACTATCACTATCTTTCATGCTCCACACTGGAGAGACAGCGGCGCGCGCACACACAAAAGCAGACTGGTACAGATAGAAAATGACACCATGTTTTTCAGAGACATGCATTTTTTGTGCATGAATTAAATGATTTAATTGTATAAATTCATGTGGTATACACATTGATATATGACAATTACATTAAAAAATCATGAATGAAAAATGTGTTGCATTGCTCACAGGCAATAAATGTGAGATAAGAACATATTCTGTTGAGGCTCATAAAGTGAGCATTACTGTGTTATTAGTATAATAATGTACCTTTTGTAATCACACTGATCCAGATCAAGCATTTACATTTCCTTGTAGAGAATACATGCAGCTTGCAGGATCATCAAAGGAAGAACAGTGCAGCCATGCTAGCAGCTCAGTGAGATTATTCTACAGTGGTGCTCTGAGCTAAATGCTAATACGCTAAAAAATTTAAATGATAACGATAAATAGGTTCCTGTTTTCCAACCTAGTTTTGATTTATAAACAACACAAACAACCATCCACACTCACATTCACACCTAAGGGCAATTTAGAGTGACCAATTACCCTAACCCCCAGTTTGCATGTTTTTGGACTGTGGGAGGAAATTTACCCTGAATTATCTCTTCACAGTATGTATGGCAATTTAAACAGGGGTTCAGCCATTTCACTCAAAATTCCATATTTGAAGTCCCTCGTTAAAAACTAGGCAAAAAAAAACACACACCAAAAAAAACACAGAAACCATGTCTGGGAAAAATGTATTGGATGTGCATTTTGAGTTTATAGTTCGGCTCATGTCCCATCTTTGAACATAAAACGTGTGGGACTGATGACTAGATTTTAGTTACCTGTAACTGAACAAATACATTTTATGTTGAGACAGAACTTTATCGATTGGTGATCCATAGGATGACTCCACAGAATTAGAGCGATGGCTACTTATTAAAAGAACAAATTATATCTCAATTCAAAGCTGCAGTGAAAAAAAATTCGATACTGTGACTTTGACTGGATTCAACTTTGTATCCTGCTTTGTTAAAATTTAAGAAAAGTAAGACTGAGTTTTACCTTAAGCCATCAAATGCTGGCTTTGGTAATATTTAAGGCTTCCTGCATCATACCTGCTTGACAAGGGATCAAATAGTAGCATTGTTGTTTCTGACATGGTATACACAGCTTTTGATTCCTCCCTATAAAGTTGCCCTTGATGTTTCATTAATATTTAGTCAGTGCGGATCCATTCCAAACAAGAATTACACTCATCGCACTAAATTTAAGACATAAAAAAGGTGACTTGCTGACAGATATTTGCAAATTACATTTTCATTTCAGAAGGAGTAAATATTCAAATTTCTACTACTAGTTGTAAATATTAGTAAATGTCATGGATTAGTTAGCGAGTAGTCTTTAGAGCTATGTAAATGCCACTAACAGACAAAATGTATACACAGTGAAACCACACTGTAGCTACACAGTAATTATAATGTGCAGCACCATAAACTCATTTGAAATTAAATGGATGAAAATGATTCACTTGTCAAAATTGATCATTTATACCAGCATTGTGTCTGTGAAGATTCTCAGTCATCCAGGTCATGGTAGTCTTGGTGTTTCTCCTGAAGCAACTGGACGACTTAAAGCGGCATTCAACGAACAAATATGCTCTCTACAGAATGTTAATGGGATTCAAGATTGCTATATCTTATTGATTAACTTTTCTTCAATGATGTGTAAATCCATAATATCAAGAAATTCCCTCCTCCCACCAGGTCAGGATTGATTTAGACATCCGTTCTATTTGGCATGCTGGTATGCTGGAAAACTCTCCTTGGTGCCCTGGGACATTTAACACTTGCTCAATATCTTACAACGAAACTGCCTGTATAGATTGTCTTGGAAAGATGCCGCCAACAGAAACCTAGTTCACGCTGAGAGGCCCATGAAAGGCCTAAGGCAAGAGATTAGAGATTAGGTAGAATGTGATGAAGCTCAGTACTGCAGGCAGGGCGGATTTTCTCCAATTTGACGAGATAAGTCCTTGTTATGTATTTTGTCACTGGGTGTTTTCTTGAAGCAAACAATGTGTGTCCTCCAGCAAGTTCTGAAGGGACCTAAATGTATCCCAAGAACCACAGAACTAAGATGAAAGAGCAAAAAAAATATAAATCACTTAACTTCCAAGTGAGTTTGAAAAGTAGATGAACGCCGGAGTGACTTATCTTAATGTACTTATAAAATTTAGATGCAATTAGTGAGTTGTGATTGAAACTTAATTTATAAATTGGTTATTTTAATCCAGACTGATAGGCTACAGTAAACCCCATTTTCAAATTTTAAGACCAAAACAAAGACTGAATGAAAACTTTGTATGTTGAATATGGTGATACGGTTCACGTAAGATGTGAGCTGATATTGCTCTTACTCTTTCACATAAGGAGAATTTAAACAATAAAATAAAAACATTACGTATCGAGAGGTATGCTGATTTAATGTAATACTGTGATTGTGTTATTGTTTAAATTCAGCTATTCTATTTCATGCCCTTAGGGCACTCTGCCTGCAGATGGACCACATTTTTGAACTTGATTTCTTGATTTTGGCACTAAGGAGAGGTCACGTTCTAGAATTGACAATATTTTCTCCCTAATATTGATATGCATTTCATCAACTCTGTGGTCTGAACACATCAGCTTTATGCTTTAAGATTAGAAAGAACAACAACTAATGTTAATCTTTTACAGTGTAAGCTAGCTTTTGTCCAGTCCCATTAAATTAAAGTTTCATATAGTCTCTCAAGCTCTACATTTCTATACTCATGAGCACACAGAGTCCTTCTCATGAGTTAGTCTTTGCCCAAAGTGCATTGAACGAGGAAGAGGAAAACTGTGTGACCCACCTACAGTAGCTGTCTATGTAAGCGGCTATGAGTGTACAGAGAGTGGATGCATTGTGACAGTAAGAACACCCATCGGCCAAGCAGGTGCATGAGGAGTCCCGCTCCAGGATCCCGCACTCTGAAGCAACGTGTTGGCATAGACAGAACATTTGAGCAATCCAAAATCTTATTTAACACTGATCCAAATTTTGAAAAAATAAAATGATATTAAATTTTCTGATTTCCAGACATTGATTTTTCATGGAAAACTGACATAACACATTATACAGACCGGTTTAGTTGTTTTTTTTTGTTTTTTTTTTGCACGTTGCTCACAATTGGTGCATGCAGGTCCTGTGGTGAAACGTATACAAGCTTTGAAATATCTCCATCCAAATGTTCTTTCTTGCACAAATATTAAGTATAAAAAACATATAAATATAAATCTTAACTTTTGGATGGCAGAGTAGTGTGGTGCAACTTAAACATGAAAGCTTAGCTTAATTCAGGGGCCTCTTAGAGTGACTATTAATCTAAAAAAAAGTGTTTTTTGTCTGATCTAACCACTGAAAGCCTTTTAAAATGTAACATTAAAATGCCGATCCAGCACGAAAATCACAACATCCACAGATGTACAGGGTATACTTTAGTGCATTGGGGAAAATCACACGTACAAGACTCGTAGAATTTTGCACACCTGCTTGACATTATTCAGTCTTTGCACATGTGCATCTTTTGATTGATGAGCGCAAGGAGAGCTGTTGAGTATGTACAAGACTGGTAGGAAACTAAATCACTTATACGCCATCACTCATCCTTATGGGCCATTGCTTCACCGTATGACATCCCTCAACCCTTATGAATTTTCCTGTCTTTTGACATTGTTTTGATCTCATAAACAAACTCTCACACTGCTGTGACAGTGCAGGTGGGTTATTTCTGTTGTCAAATATATATAAAATCATCAGCCTCTGCTTGTTAACAGTACCAAAAACTCCAGGAATGAGTTCATTTTATTCCTGCAGTCAAGGAGAAAGTGAACAATCATTTAAAGGCTTATGCTGTCAAAGACATGCATATTCAAAGGAGTCTCACTTCCATGTCTCACTGCCATGCTATGATAGGCAGTGAGAGGAGGGCTTTATAAGGGGCTTTATTCCTCTCCAAAAACCCATCATCCATTCACCCACACATCTACCACTCTGTCCACCCCACTGGCTTTCTCCAAACCCATTTCCCTCATTGCCTCCACAGGGTTAGGTGTGATTGACGGGTCTACGGACAACCGCATACTACTGTACCTAATCACAAAGCACAGACTTGCCGTAATGCTCCATTACAGACCTGCAGCAGCAAGTTGTAATGGTTAGGGAAATGGAGCGGGGGAAGGGAAGGTCATGAGTTCAAATTCCCACTGGGTTTCACCGCTGCCTTATCCCAGCGACATATCCAACAGGAAAAAAAAAAAAGGCTTGCAGGATAATACAAGAGCACAAATACGAGTATTCTCTTCACTAGACAAACACTGCTGTAAGTGTGACGGCAAATGTGACCTTCTGCCTTCTGCCTTGCCAGAGTACAGCCACAGAGACAAAGTCAAATCTGCTGTTGACATAATTGGGTAATGAGCTCGTCATGTCTGTTTACTTCCAGGATGAGAGACTGGAGGAAGTTAAGAGTGTCATTGACAGGGGTTGCTGCGCTTGAATAATTAGGCTTTCTCTACAGATATGCCACAACCATCGGAAAAAAAAAATCTGGCAAGAGGCAGGATTCTAACTCCCTGTCAGGAGGATGAGCTCCAAAGACGGGCACATAACTACACAAGTCACTTGTAACAACAAATTGGATTGCTTGTGGGCCCTATGACTGATGAGTTAATTAAAGTAGAAGGTATGGAGGAAAAAGTCAGACACTGCTCCATCTATTTATCCTATATTGACTATATCTTTGTGCACTTCATGAGGTTGAATAATTGCAGCCTTTCTGGTCAAGATAACTAAGAGGGAGGAAATAACATTGTTAAATTTCCAATTCAGATTCCAAAGATCACAAGGGACCCTGATAAAGACTACATTTGTATAGGTGGTTTGGATTTATTTTAATCAGCTGGTGGTAAATGGGGAATATTATGACTTTTGAGTGTTAATATTCCATATCTCAAGGCAGGCGTGCTTAAAAGACAATGAGTAATAACAAACCACAAGGGGTCAGATATAAAATTAATCATTAGCATGTTTTCTTTCTCGCTTATTTGAGAATCCTCAAAATGAATCATGCTTTTCTAACAAAGTTCACACACACAACTGTCTAATTGCATAACTGTGTTAGTTACGCAAGCGACCATTGAGAAATCCGGATCATTTTGTGCTGTGGCTTCCTCAAACTTCAAGACAAGCAACCAAATTAGAAACAATGAATCAAACCTAAGTTTGGATCAGGCAACTCACCCCAAAAAGCTTGAAAATACTACACATCATTAATAGCAATAATTAGCTTCTTTTGAATGAGGAAGGCTGGAAAAAAAATGAGGTAAATGAGTCTTTGCCAGGGACTGTTGCCAGGTGTGTGGGGATTAATCGAGCAACCCTGGCTTCATATTCTGTGCACGACAGAAAGAAAGGTAATTTGAGCTCAGGTCTGCGACAGGTGCTGAAGGGGGATGAGAACACTGCAAAAATGCACGGAGGCCACGCGGCGAGCATGCCGCGACGGATTAGAGCTTAGTTTTGGAGTGGGTGTTTGCCTGGGAACTCAGGTGGTGGTTGAAGAGAGTGCAACATGTCTACCTGCTTTTTCTCTCTAATAGCCATTGTTTACCTGCTGTGCGGAAAGAGGAACACAGTGAACCCAGAGAAGAGAACAATGAGACCCTGTTCAACTGAGACTGGCTTTGCAAATCAGCACCCATTTTGCTCTGTCCTTACAGTGACATGAAGGATAATAAGACAAAGAATCACAGCCACTTTGTTGTTGAATGAATATTTATTTGTTTTTGTTATTATTTGTGTGACCAATTCATTTTATTGATGTCCATGAATTAATTAGCATAAAAATAGGTACTTGAAAGGTTTTCTAAAGGCCACTTTTAAGATGGACAGGACAGTCTTTTTTGGCTTTATGTTTAAGTTGGATACACAATGTTAAGATTTAGAGTGAGGAATTTGAAATTTGCTGTTGTGTAAGCAATGTTTCAGTGTCCCTCGTTTTGCTTTTATCATCATCTCCACTTTCCTTCTCCTTTCTCTCCTCTTTCTCACAGACTCACTTACATATTGGAAAACCAGTTGGCGACGTGTTTGCAGGTTGAGCATCGGTGAGAAACTCAGATGCACCAAATGGAATTGTTCCCCGTGACTAGCTGCTCTGACATGACTTCAAGTCCAAACATCCCATTTGGAGCAAATTTGGGGGGAATTAGAAAGAGACAAATCTTTCTTGTGGAACGATGCTCTGCATTCACCCAGAGCTAAATATTGACCGAGCATGAAAGCCATTTCATTGTTGGAGACCTCAAAGAAAGTAGAAGAAATTAAATTTGCTGGACTGTGTTCATCACTTTGAATTCACATGGATGGATATGATAAGACCTAATTGAATGCTTTCTAATGTGTAGTATAACTTGCTGTGGATTAGAATGGATGCTATGCTAAATTACTGTGAGGGAGGTTACAGCTTTTCATATGCAAGGATTTAATTCTTCTCCTTTGTCATTTCTAACAGTAAATAAATGGTCTTTTGGTTTTGGACTGTAGATTGGACAAAAGAAATAATTTGAAGATATAACTTCGAGCTCTTTCGATCACTTTGGAAAAACATTACGAAACATTATTTTTTAATTAAATAATTTTTAGTTAATTCCTTACAAGAATGTTTAGATGAATGAATAATTAAAATGCTTTCTATTTGTGGTCCTATTCAGGATGCAGAGGACGTAGTGTTGCTTTTATAGCTCATCTGTGGTGCAGACACACAAATAAACAGTATATCATGTTCCTCTAAAGAGCATTTTTAGTGTAACTACAGAGTATCAAATAATGTCTCCTAGAAATTCTGTTTCCATATTGCAACTAATTTCTAGTAGCAGATATCTTTAAAAGCAAGATGTAGTGCTGAAAAGTAACAACTGGTATCAATTTTTCAAAATGACAATATGTGGAAAGTCACAAAAATATAATTTAGCTTAATTTAAGTTAATTATTACCCTACAATATATTTCAATTTATCTTACTTCAGTTGTGGCTTTTTTGTGTCTTCTTGTGTTTTCCACTTTGTGTGCCCACAATCTGAATTAATCATCTCCCTGAATCTCTGTATAGCGTACAACATTGTTTCACTCAGTCAATGAATAAATAAATAAATTAAAAATAACTAACTAACTAACCTAACTAAATATACTGTATCTATTTTCTCTGAGCATAATGTAGGCTATGACTATGTATTAACTATAGACAGTGATTTTCCTTCTTTGCTGTTGTAATTTAGGTGTGTACACACCTAATTTCTAAGGGACAGGGTTGAGGGAATCACAGATATTCTACAAACTAAGAAGCCTAACAATTCAAATAAAAAATTCTGCTGGATCTCAGCTCAAACACATACTGCTTTATATCAACATTCATAATATGTGCAAAGTTGATAAAAATAAACACTATCCTAATGCTGGAATGTGTTTTTAGATCTAGTCTAAAAAGCTACATTATATCAATATATGGATTTCTTTTCATTGCTGCTGCCAGATTGAATTTAGTCTGCACGGCGCAGCTACTGGTGGAGATTTGTCTTTGCCATCCAGTACTTTTCTACTCCCTTTTTTATGAGCTTCCTAGATTCTAAGATTGTACTGTAAACAAGTTTAAAGAGGTCTAAAAGGAAGCATTTTCAAACCAAACTCACTCATTTCATTGACATGACTGTATTCAACATTCTGCATGTCCCTGCCTGAAACAAGAATGTTATACATATTTCCTAAGTAATGCACTTGAAATGTTTAAACCAAAGTTGCTGTGCTGCCGTGCGCTGAGGAAATTGAATCAGTTATATTAATCTAATTTCAGGAGCTTTTCGAGGTTGACAGAGAAGGATATTATTTCAAACTCGAGCTGTCTACGCATGTCATTGCACAACATGGCATAATGAAGTTAAAAAAAAAAGTACAGAATGTAGCTGTGCAATTTCCAGTTGTACAGGTTTGTTCTGCCATTGGAATTTGAGCACTCTGCAGACATGTGAGACATATTAAGTCCAGATATGTTATTTAGTACAGACAATAAATCTGGAAACAAAGAAAATAACTGAAAATTAAAGAAAGATCCCACCAGTTCATTTTCATTATTGGTTAATATAAAAAATTGCAAATGTTACAATTAACAGAACCAGCAATACAGCACATATATTCATGTATTGATTACAAAAAAAATATCTGCGTTGACGTACAATCATTTCAGACTTCAGGAATGAAAAGATGTTTCAGCTTACCCATGGTGCAGTTGGTAGTGAAGCGGGGCTCAATGATGGCTGTGTCATCTTGTGGAATCCGCTGATCGTAGTTTGCTGAGACCCGAAAAGGTGACCCTCCGTGGGTCCCCAGGCTGAGGTGGACCACTGCCCAGCTGCCAAGGAGAGAAAGCAGGAGTAGGGTCAGTGCGATGAGAGGACACCATGGCTGACAGAAAAACCCACATCTGCTGCTGGGTCTGGGAGTCAGAGTGGCTCTGGCCTGCTCTGCCTGAGCTCCGAAGTTCTGGGAGGAGGGACTGTCCAGGGCTTCAGCAGAAGCCGACATGGGGGTTTGCTCATTCCCTTCAATTTTGGGAGGGTCCCTTTCTTCCTTTTTCGGTTGATGCATGGCCCCCCTTTGGGCCTAGGGGTCCAGAACCTGGGTCCAGTTGAGGCTTAAAGGAAACCAGGTGTGAGGTGGTGCCTTACTTAAAGTTACAGGTTTTGTGGATTCAGAATTTAAGACCAGTATTTCAGCGAGAGTGTGGTCCGGGGACCAAAGTACACTCAGGTGTATGTTAGTGCGCTGCAGTCTTGCGCTGAATGCTGTTCTCCCTCAGGCAGCGGCTGGTTTTGTGTAGTTCAACTGTTCCTAATTTTATTAGGCAAATTGCGCTGATTTGCCTTTAGCTCATCATCAAGCTTTCTCTCTCTCTCTCCCTCTCCCTCTCTCTTTCTTTCCC
>KV751346.1:12332092-12361399 GCA_001698575.1 Mola mola
TCCTACATGTT
Source organism: Mola mola (assembly GCA_001698575.1). Lineage (NCBI taxonomy): Eukaryota > Metazoa > Chordata > Actinopteri > Tetraodontiformes > Molidae > Mola > Mola mola. The sequence goes on from KV751346.1 coordinate 12,332,104, forward strand.
CATACAATTACATTTCCAATCAAATACTCAGAATATTTTGCATCAATGTATAGTAAGTTGAGGGCTGGAAATGATTTTTTCTGTTCACCTACTACTTAAATTTCAAAATCTACCAAAGGCTCTCTACTTACTTTTCTTGCTTTCTTTCTTGTATTAGCTTGAAGCATCATGTTACTGCATGTGTAAATGAAAGCAAAGGATCTGCAAAGTTCCATTAAGAAGCTTTTGTAACAGGTTAATATCTAACCTAGTAAGGAAAATATTGGCATACAAATCATGAAATTGCAGAGGTTTGGGTGTTCCTTAACACCGCTCCAGCTGGATGTAGACTGACGCCGACTGTTTAAAAATTCAATGGCAGTTCTATTTTTCAGGCTGATTTAACTCAAATTAAACAATGAGAAATTAAAAATCGTTGTGTTTTAAATTACATATGCTAGTGCATTTCAAAAAATTTGAATAACATAATTTTTCAACATCTGAGTCAACATTTAATATATATATATTAGACTCAGTATATGTAAACTAAAATATTTCAAGTATTTTACTGTTCTTGTTCTACAGCTCATCGAATACAAAATACAATACAAAAAAAAAGATCACATCTTAAAATATTTAAGTGAAATTAGGAAAAAACTTTCTCCAATATCTAAATGTTTTTAGATGTAATGGTATTTAACCTCTGTTTCACCCAGAGTTTTTTGCTGGAAAATGCAACCAATTTCAAAGTATTAGGTTTAATAAAAAGTTGCATTTTATCTCACTTTTGTGAAAAGCAAAGTCATAGAACACAACCCTGAAAGTGACAGCAAGACACAGAGAGATCAACAGATGCAAACAACCAGAGCGAGAGATGCACTGCGTGCTAGCACATCAACTTAACATTGCTATTATACGGTATGTTAACACATAGACCTGAAGTTTGCCAAACTGCAATTCACTCTTATTTTTCTAGCTGGAAGCACTGTGGGCTTTATGGGTCCACCACCGAGGTTTTGTTTCGTTTTTTTTTAACTGAATTTTACATGAAATCGAGATGAAATGACAGGAAGTTTATATTGCAAAAATACATTATATCATTTGAAAAGTTTTTGTCACAGTGACAAACTGCCTTTCATAGCCTCTTTTCCATCATTGTTTTGCAAGGTAAACTAATAACAAAGTCAAATTAGATCAAATCAAATTTTATTTGCGTAGCCCAAAATCACAAATAACAAATGGTCTCATTGGGCTTTCACAAACTGTACAGATGTAACACCCTCTGCCAATTGGCCTTTAAACTGGGTGAGGAAAAGGAAAAAAAACCTTAACAGGAATAATAAGAAACCTCAGGAAGAACCACAGAGGAGGGATCCTGGATGGACAGGTGTAGTCTGGATGGACAGGTGAACCAGGTGTAGTCAAATTGGTCTAGGAGTTGTTGTAGTCCAAGTATCCAGATCTGAGTGTTGTTGATGAAATCAGTGGGTCCAAGAGTATGTGTAATCTATAAATCCAGGGGCATGGGGAGTCTAGTGATACAGACACAAGTATAGTCTGCTGGTCCAAAAGTCCCGCATTAAATTCAGTGATAGATGCATTTGTTTAAACGGCTGAGGCTGCAGTAGATTCATTTTGTCCCCTGAACCTTTAACATCATCCTTAAAATGCCCAAATCAGACATTTTATTCTGCCATGCTTTTAATTGACAATGCACTAAAAAATTAGCTTCGTTCATGTTAATTCGATAAAATTCAATACTTATGTAGGAGTCAGAGTCCAAATGTTTCATTCCCTCCATACCTACAAGCAGCAGATTGGAACATTTTGTCATATTTAATAATAATAATTATAATAAAGTTATGTCAGGCACAGACTGCTGATGATGTTATTCTCACAGATTTCAGTAGGTGTTTATACCTTTCAATTATGACAAGTGCACTGGGAATTAGGAAAATGTCTGCAACTGTGTTTATTTTGGGGTTTATTGTGTGCTTTGTTTGGGTAGACTTGTGCTAGAAAGAGTACAGCAAACATTAAAAACCCACAAACCCCCACGACACAAACAGGCTCTGAGCCTTTTTTGATTTCCCCAATGCTTTGCATTACTACCTACCAGATTCCCCTCTTATGTTTCTTGTTCTCTTATCTTTTCCTATCTTATCTTTTGTTGCCTGTTCTTTATTTTCTCTTCTTCCATTGCTACCATCTCTTTCCAGCCCCTTCTTGCTAAACCCTTCCTCTCTCCATCTTTCATAGTGGAGGGGAGGTGCTGATCAAATGAAAAGTGATGTTATAGTACCACAAAAGAGCAGTTTTGCAAAGTGAGACCTGCTCCCTGCCATACTCCATAACAGAAAGGAAACAAGTTCCCAGATAACAGCTGCCACTGTCTCCTTGATAACCTTGAAATCATTTGCCGACCGAGTCATGTACATATGGTGTTGTTGAATTCTTCAGTTGCTCGGCTTAGGGCCAAGTGCAGAAATGGCCTTTCTGCTCGACAAGTACTCAACCGGATGGTGATGGGATCGTAATTGCACATGAATGTTTGTCTCCGTTCGCTCCAGACAAAAGGCAAGCGTTGTGCATTGAAACATTCTCAACTCCCAACCTAAATAAAGAGAGATGAAAGTGCTTTGTATTTAAACATGAAACACAACACATCATCCTAATCTTTATTATGAGAGGCGTAACAGTCTAAACATAGGAACTTGTGCCTGGCATTAACTGGGCAGCGTATCAGAACAGAGCTGCCATGGCAAATCGCTCTCACACTTAAACTTAAAAATTAAAATTAGTACTATTCCATGCAAGGCGCAGTGGTCCTAAATGTGAATTAATAGAATTTAAATGAATGATAAAAGTCTTCTCATGCACAAGGTAGATATACACGATTAACTTTCGTCAAAGTTCTTTTGGTCGAATATTTAAATGACCACCTGACCTTTGTTCAAACCTTTCCTATACTGAGAAATTTTTTTCTTTCCACCACAGAAAAACAAAACAAAGGGGCTCAGGCCAACTTATCTTTGCTGCCAACTGACAGTCTTCTATTCATATTGCTATTCATTTACGGCTCCGGCTAACGCGGCTCTTTTAATTTTCATTTGGTCTTTGCTTGTGTGTATGCATGTTAGTGAGGACATTCGATGCTCACGTCCCAACAATGTTAACGCTTATTTTTCTTGTGGGTTCTGGTTTGCATTAGCTGCCGGTTCCATCCATCATGGCAAACAATACACAAAGAAGTGCATTGCATATTCTTCTCAGAGTGGTGATGTTTCCCTATTACTGTGAGGGCCAGTCGAACACAGTGCCAGGAAGACGCAGACTGGAAGACTAACAACAAAACTGCCCTACATCTGCACTTGAATCGTGCTTTTATTAGTAGACTATTCACAAAATAGCTTCAAATAAAAAATTCTGAAGCACTAATATTCTGGAAAAAAAGCCAAGTGTTGGCTTTGTCATTTCAAACAATGCTGTTATTTGTAACAACCCATAAGTGGAGTCACGGTATTGAGTTTCTGCCTATAAACCTGCCTGTTGTGTGCAGAGTTCAGTTGTCAAACATGAAGATTCACTCACTTTTCATAGCATCAAATGATTATTTATAACTGAAATATTCAGGAAAATGAACACGTGAACACACAGCACTGTGGCAAAAACTAGTTGAAACGATAGAAACCATCTATGGGAAAAAAAAAAAAAAATATTTGACATAATAATTGAGGGGGGAGGGGCTTAGGACTCATAATGGAGCAAACCACAGCGGGGTTAATGTGACGCTTTGGATTTCACTTTAAGGGAGCATCATGTCGTCCATGCTTAAACAAATACTGTGATTTTACATTGTAAACTTACATGTGTATTTTCAGTACTTGCGTTGTTACAGTACCAGATAAGAGCCCAGTCAAATTTCTACCTTTACTATCTTGTTATGTCACATGACAACTCATCAAGATACCTTTTATTACCTGGAATGAGACACACAAAGCTTTAATAATGTACCTCCAAACCACAAACATTAACATCAGTATGAGATGTGGTGGATAACACATGCAATACTCTGACGTTGGAGACTGGAGTTCAAGGTGACATAAACCCACATGTCACCTTTTCCTAACCCTAACTTTGTAGTCTTTACATTTAAATTTACTTCTGCTTCATATCGATCAAATTAAAATAGCGTTTGTGGTACAATGGCGTTATGCATTACACAAAGACACTAAAGAGTACTTGCATCTGCATTACACGTGAAGAGAAACGCTAAAATGGCAGTGTTAGAAGAATGCATTACACAAAGACACTAAAGAGTACTTGCATCTGCATTTACACGTGAAGAGAAATGCTAAAATGGCAGTGTTAGAAGCCCTGGGAAAAAAACTGACTGAAAGTATAAGAATGGAAGGATGTGAGGTTAAGACCTGAACTACAATTCATGCTATGGTTTATTTTAAGGCTTTGTACACTTTGTACACCGCTGATTTGCCAGCACTAGTGATTTCATTTATTTTGGCTAATTACGCCCCTATTTCACTGCATTGTACAAGCCGAACAATAATAATCTACTAGAAATAGTACCCCCTCAATGTAGTTGGTTGTTATAGTGACACTGCGAGAAACTGCCGTGAAGTCACCAACACGAAACACATGTTCAACAACAACAAATGAAAATATAACAAATACAAAACAAAAAACAAAAAACAAAAAAACCCCAAACAAACAAAAAAAGAGTGTCTCAAGAGGATTGTGTTCCTGAATCCTAATATGTCGGAGTGGCGAGGAGTCAACTTTTCTTTGAGGACGCACTCACATTAGGCCATTCGTATCGTTTCCAAGCACGACTCACAAAGTCTGGATTGTTTGGCTAGTGTGAGTCTTCTCACTGTGCTTAAGCATTGCAAGCTTCCTTGGCCCTGGTATGGTTGGAACGAACATGGTGTGTCAGAACAAAAAAACTCCAAATAAGCCATAAAGTCAGTAAAGTTGTACTCATTCTCTCACCGTGATGTTATAACAAGTAGTAACTGCACTCGAGCTTGATTGCGCTCAGAGCAGTGTGGGCCAGCGTGGGAGTGGGGAGGGGAGACACTCGTACTTAGGCACGGCAGGAAGCGTCTAGGCCAAGTCGCTTAAGAAGAAGACGCTGAAGGCATTGAGACAAGAGAAGTATTCGCTAAGAGATGACAATTGTCAGTGTTCTGCAAAGGCTCACATTACATCAAATTTGTGTCAGGTACCAAATATTCCCAGTGGAAAACAAAAGTAAGTACCATGCAGTAGAAAAAGAGGTAGTAGACTTGTTTTCAAGTCAGTGCTGGATAAATACAGAGATGTTATTTATATCCCCCAAAACTCTGTTACTGTTAAAGTGGTGGGCCAAATTCATCATTATCAATTTACTAAATGTGATGTCTTTGCCATGAGTATGTCCAAGAAAAGCTCTACCCACCATCAGCCCCAAATGCTTCCAAACAAAATTTTAACTCAGAATAAGCTCAAAGGCGACACAGTGTCTCCATTATGTGTTAACTGCCCCTGATTCTGTGATTTCAATCGCATGTTATTTGTCACAGTTAGAGGAACAATTACAGAAGGATAATTGAATATATAGAAGAAAAATAAATTGGAACAGAACATTTAAGACAAACTCAGCCCTTTAAAGAAACACCCTGGAATTGAGCCAGTCCTGCAGTCAGCACAACAGGCAACAGCCAGCAGTTATAGCAATCCTGCTGTTGTTTTACATCAATTGGTTATGTTGTTTCTTTATGTTTCTTTTTACAAGGCTGACGACATCATGTCTCTTAAATGCATCTCAGTGTAACTCACGTCACTTATAACAGCTGTTTTCCTGGGGATTCACTCTGAATGATCCATAACAGCTATAGAGCCTCTTGTATACTGTAGATATCAAACATGATTAGACAGAACTGAAAATGTGACACTGTCAGCAAACTTATATAAGGTTAATTGAAAATACCAAAATATTGCAAAGTAATATTGCAAATTGATACTTAAAATGAGCATTTGGGTTTTGGGGACTGTTGTATCTTGTGTCATCCAAATGACCCACTGTCACAATGTGGTGAGGCCATGATTAATTACTTTACCTGTAACGTGTATGACCAAGCCAAGTAGCTCATACACTCAAACCTATGTGCATGAATTTGAGTAAGGCCCTATAAGTAACCTGTTGAATGCAGTACAAGTAAAGGAAGGTGGATAGAAACAGAACTGCTTTACATAGTAATGGAATTTTTACAGAGACAACACCAGAGGTTTTGATCATGCTGGTTTTAAATCAGGGTGGATTATTTCGTATGGAAAGGGAAAGATGAAATGATGGAAAATGATGCTGCGTACAAATAGGCGTGCATACAGGTGGCAGGGGTTAAGAGTTGGCTGAGGGTGCTGATGTGTTTGCTGCTGGATCAAGATCTCTCCCCAAGCCACATTAATTTTGACTGTCAAATGGCACGGTGCACAACAGGCATACTCCTATCTGTCATGAGAAGTGATGATTAGATTGAACGGCCTGACATGGCCCAGCTTAATGGGTGCCACTTCCCCAAATTAAACAGGACACATTTGAATGCTATCTACTATCTGAGGCAAGCTGGGGAGTCACGGTATATTTACTGTATGTTTTGAACATGTTTTTTTTTGGCAGAGTTTAGTAATTGTTCTGGCACACTGTTTAAATAATAATTAAGCTTTTTTTTCTCAACCTATCTCAAACTTAAAATTTCAGATGTTTTTTGCAAATTAGAATTAATATATATCACAATCCTAAAAAAACCTGTACAATTTTTTCTGATCGCACAGGCACCTCGATGATGGCAAAATTTGTGCACTATTAACTAGGAAAGAATAGATTAGCCGATTGTAATCACACGATTTTTTTTTTTTATTATTTTGCTGACTAATACCTGGGAATGCACTCAGGCGAGCATGTATATTCATATGAGTCATACCTGAATGCAGCTATCTTGCATATTTGTGCTAATCAAATTATTCTTTGCCTGAAAAATGAAAAAGCTGCTAAGGGCAAATTACAGGGGAGTCTACCAGGCATTCATGTCAGTGTGGCAAATGTCTCAAAAACACGCACACAAAAGCTGCGAACCCATGTTCAGTGTGTGAACAAAGACCAATTGGGTAATCACTACGGGTGAAGAGGAGAAATGTGCTCCTTCCAAGAGACATGTAATGCCAGATGGCTATTTGAACATATCCTCACAGGAGCATGCAAGGATTTAATGACAAGCCTACTGATAAAAATGTGTGTTACTGACTGTTGTTATCCACAGATGGATTCATTTTTGGCACAGGGCTACATGCTGAAGTGAATTTCATTAGGAGGTTCTCCATCAAAACAAAAGACAAAAAAAAAAAAAAAAAAAATAGCCTTGGATAATATAACTTAGTTCACAGTTAAACCACACCATACAACACAGAATAATCTGGTTGGCTCAGGCAGCTGACAAGGTTATCAATCAGTATCCACATCTGGTTTCATTTTGTGTGCCTGCAAATCCACCTTAAATCTACAGAACCACCTTCAATCAGGACAAAATTTAACAATAACAGTGACTACATAGTTTCACCTACAGTTTAGAAACACCTTGCATTAACATGTTTCTTTTTAAGAATGTGTTTCATAGCAACAGGGTTAAAATTTCCTCTGGCAACACCAAAACTCCAATGTTATTGGATTTTTTATACAATACAAGCTTCCGGAGGTCGTTTAGTACCTTAATGCTACACAAGACAGTCCTACATCAAAACTGGACAGAACTCTCTAAATCATTAGAGGTGAAACATTAAAAGGACTTAGCTATAGAAAAATTTATGAGAGAAAGTGAGAAATAAGCAGAGATGGTTTCATTACATATTAGTGCTAGTGAGTTTTAAAATTACAAAATGGTAATGTAGCAAAAGAGTGACTGGAATAGACGCCTGTTTTTATTTTGTGAGCTTCCTTCCCCACAATCTTAAATGATATATCAGGCACATCTTGAATAGTTATAAATTAAATGAGCCCAAACCATCTGCAGGCCCACAAAAAAAAAATCCCCATTGTCTTTTAAATATAAATAATAAAACAGAGAAATAACAAAGCTGGAATCAAAGGGCTGTGGATTAATAATCACACAAAAGTACAAATGCATGAATGGAAGGTCTGAGAAAGCAAATTAAAACTGCATAAATTGGATTTCAGTATTAATAACAAGAATGAGAATGGAGCAAAAGGGGTTAAAAAAAAAAAAAAAAAGCTAAGGGAGCAGGACCCTGCATTTATTCACTGTTGATTGGCAGGTTTCTTCAGTTGACTACCCATCTGCACTCTCTTATGGTTTGCCAATTTCTACAGGCTTCCAGAAATATCTTGGGTTTATAAAAATGGCAGCATTTAACAGATCTTCTAGAACCAAGGGCAGTCTGACCATCTGGGGGAGTGAGAGTTTTGGTGTTGTCCTATCAATGTTGGGGCCGACAAACCAACACTGACACAGAGAAATAAACAAATGTCACATTCTTTTCATTCTGCATGAGACTGGCCATCTGGCTTTACACAAGTGTGTGTGTAGTGTATCTTTATGTGTTTACCATAAATGAATCAGCTCTTCTGAATCCTCACTAACATTTTCAAAGTATTCTTTTACACATTGATTTAATGGTGTCCGAGGTTCTTGTGGCAGTTGATGATGAGGCACTCTGGGTCGATTACCAGATTTATCCTGCAACCCCAGATAACATGGTTGTCTTACCATGGGGAATGCTCTCTCAGCATTACCCACGGAAGAGCTTCTGTATATTACGCTGCAAGTCCTCAAGGCAGAACCCCTTGCCTCCAATAAAAAAAAAGGATTGACTCAGCATCACTCCTCATTCAAGATAAGCAAATCTCTTCCCCAGTTCATGCAACGTGGGTCCTTCTGAGAGGCACATCTCGCTCATGTTATCAGTGAACAGGGGTTATAGGATAGCTGACCTTAAATCCTCTCAGTGTCTCACAATGTATCCATACCGACTACATTAGAGCCCACAGTCAAGACTAAGCCAGGGAGATCACACCAAAATACGTTGTACAAAATACAAAGAAAAATGTGGACAAAATTTGTGCTTTTTGTATAATCCAACCTTATATCCTTCAATCAAATATCACAAGAACAACAGAGTGTGAGAGATGAATGTATCAGTATGCAACCCATATCCATGTCACAAACCAATGAGGAGAACTCCCAAAGCATGGCTTTTCAATTGCAAATTTGAAATTTTCAGTGGCCAATTGAAACAATTTTCTCACAAACGCAAATGAATTTAGTAAAAAAATACAATTTTCATACATATTTGAAGACCTACATATGAACTTAAATAAATCATACATGGAAATTTATATTATGGTCCAAATGGTGTGTCCTTCTCAAGTTTGGCATTTAAAAGGAGCATTATCTAGGGGCAAAATAGAGTGCAAGGAACACAGAGGTTGTATTTAATCCCTTAATTATTCATAGGTGTGCTTTGGTCCTAACAAACAAAGCAATGGATCTTTTGCCTCCACCGTCTCCCAGTCCTCTGCCCCATCAAAAATTGCATTTGAGTGCATATGAAGATAAATTTAATCATTCTGATTATTTTTACAGATCGATGAAGTACACACATTACAAACGATTAAGATACTACCCTGACAGAAACAGACACAATAGATGTGGTGCCGCATTGTGCACATTTACACAAAGAAGTTTCACTGATAACAATAACATTGATAAGAGCTTTCCGGATCTCATGTTAATTGCTGTTCTACAAAAGAACACACAAACACTGTCCAGTTTCACTAAAAGTAATAAAATTAAGTTTAAAGTTTAAAGCTTAATATTGATACCTCTACTTCTGAAACTGGCCATCATTGCATGAGAAGACCAGTGCAAGCTGCCAATAAATACACATCTTCAATAACAGGAAAATAACTGCATAATTGACTTTCTGCCAGGTTTTGTTGGTCACTGGCACATATATTTTGAGATGCATCAGATTTATGTATTTTTCATCGGATGTTGGGTATAGTCAGATAGGGCTCAATATTTACCTGCTGATTAGGTGACATTAGGTGTCATAATCTGTGCCCATGTTTAGTTTTTCAAATACAAAGTATAGAGTCAGGTCCTGCTGCTAGTATTCTAAAGAGGTGGGACATTCCTATGGCTCAGGAAACAGTAGTTCTTTGGAAACATACCTGATGGGCAATGAAGTACTTATTGAATTTGAGGTTAGTTTGTAGATATTGTCTTAATCCATAAAAAAAAAAATGTGGTGACGCCTATGTGTTAGCATGTGGTGCTCAATCATTGTGCTTCATTGGTGTGTTATTCTAGGCCCAAGACTAGACAATCAGGAAACTACATTACTTTGAGAAAGGCAAGGGGAAGAAGTTGAAATGATGAGTCATATGTCAAACCCAAACACAGTGGCATTATTTGCCTTCATTTGGAAGACGGAATCAATGTATCAATCAAAGCTTAAATTAGTGCATCATTGTGTGACGATGAAATTAATATTTGACAATAACTGATCACAAGATTTATGGTTATGTTGCTGCAGCCTGCACAGCATGACAAAATTATGACACGCAGGGTGGACTATGTCCCACCTATTGGGATTAATTTTGAAAAAAATTGATTACAGTCAAGTTTTTGCCTTAATGATAATTAGTGACAAAAATATTCCAATTACTGAGACGTGACAGAAGCAGCCCATTTTGCTCTCATTTCACACATGTACTGATACTGTTATTCATAACTACTTACAGGCAGTAGCCTTTCATATTATCTCCAATTCACTGCAAACAGCCATAAGTGCAAATGTCAACAAAAGCACAGTGTTCAGATAAAACATGTGACAAACATTCCTGTCCTCACTACAGATGTCATCATGCGTGGTCACTTCCCTTTTGTTATCAAAAGTTTTAGGAGGCATATTGTGTTATATAGTGTCACACTTATTTCGTCAAGTCTGCTTTATCCCCTCAAACCACGGCCGCGCTGAATAACTCAGAGGTTATATCTCTGCAGCACTGTCTGATGATGCTGATTGAAACATGATTGAGACTGATTGAGATGTGGGAAATAGTGACTGCTTCAAGGAGCAATGAAAGCATGTTGCTTGGATATCAGAGTACATCTCCATGTTAAAATTCTATACCATCTGTGATTAATGTACTTGTTACTGCCCATCCTCATAGTTAGCTGACTGATCCTTAACTTATTTGTGTTTTTGCCGCTTCCATGTCAAGTTAAACTGCATATCCAATTTAATAAGGCTTCTGTTCTAAATACATGCCACATAAAGTATTGAGGACCATCATTAATTACTTATTTCACTGATGAAAGCATTACCCTTTAGATGTAAACTACTAAACTATAACAAAGATAAAAAAAAAAAAAACATGGGGTGGGGATCACATGGTTCCTTGCACTTTTTAATTATGACCAAAATTCAATTACTTTCCAACTTCATACTTGATACAGCCAGAGGAAATTACTCAAATTGAGTGACGGAAACTCGTGATTAAAACATGTTCACTATGTAACAATGTTGCTTTAAGAGCTCTGGCCTCAAAGCATTATTTATTGCCAGACATGGATGGCATGCAGATGTAGATGTAGATGTAGATGTAGATGTTGTATATAAAGTACATGTGGAAAATAATGGTTTGTTGGTAACATTAAACAAAAAAGATCTGCTGGCACTGTAGCAAATCTTAATAACAAAATCCAACCTGCTGCTCAAGCAGCAAGCAAAGCAAGACTCCTCAGCATCTTTCTATTCATCTATTCTTTCTTTTACAATCATTTCAGGACACAGGGGTTATAGGGAAGTCTTCAAATTTTAAAGGCCACTATTGACCCTGCAAGATGATCAAATGCTTGCAGCCGTCAGATTAATAACGTATATTGTCAAGTAGATTTTCATGAACATATTTCTTGAATGTAATGGTGAGTCACTGCTGATCTTGTATGTCATCTATAATGATGCAGCTGACTCTGAGGGAAAACAAACACACATATAGGCCAGTATGACCAAGACAAAAGCTCAGTGATTTTATACTTTTTGGGCCTGTGATTTGGTAAATTAAGCATTATCTTCTTACAAATATTACCAGCTACACGTTTTTCAACCAAACCTTTTTACTTACCAAAAGCCGTGGGGAGGCAAAGTATAATGCAAAATGACTGCTATTGCAAATATAAGCTGAACGACTCAAAAATAAACTAAAACTGAAAAGTTGTAGCAAATATATATAGCTATATTTAGATATGGGTCAGTTTATGGAAGAATATCTGCATTCATTTAATTGAAATGTTCTCCTGTTATTTGGATTCTTAAAATAACACAGTGCATCATTTTGCTGTATTAAGAGTGAATAAACTGTTTTGGTTTATCTAGACATACTGCTGCTGCTACTCTTTTCAATGTGCATCAAATAGGCTATGACCTTATCTAATGGTAACATGCTTTCTTTTAGCTGTTATATATCTGTAACGTGACATTTAGCACAATTTCTTCTATATTTTTCATTTAAACTTTAGAGCTATTCATAAAGGGTAGAACATTTAGTTTATGTGAACTACGCAATATTTAGTTTATTGTTTTTAACTTAAAACTTTTTATATTTTTTTCCGTTATATATAAAGCTTGTTAAGATGATGCTGACAGCTTGAAGTATTTACAACATGTCATACCACATGCAGAAAGGTGTCCATGCATCGTTTTGGACCCTCAGTTGTAGCCTGATTGAGCATTGTTTGTTAGAAACATGACGGCACTGTTTATAGGTATTCATGTGTTTAAATTTTGTCCTTACCCCTTTGATTTCAAGTTTATATTTTCTGTACTCCTGTAATATTTCCATTTCGCAAAGGCTAATGATCCAGTAGTTCAACCAAGGTCTTTCAATGAATTTCTTGAAAAATATCATTAATAACACTGAGTGAAGGCTGACTCTGAACCTGACTATTTTGCTGTGACATAATGAAGTGTAAAAGAGATATCAAATTTTCTGCAGCTCAAATGGACTGTTGCTGCCATGTGAGGAGGTGCCTATTTAATTGAGACACTGTGCATTTTAATGCTTACCTTAACTCCTACACATATTACATCTTTTAACAAATGCTAAGTCTGCTATTTACTGTTTTACTGTTTTGTGAAAACATACGGTAGAATTCCTTTAAAGCTAGGATTGTCAGTTTTTATTCGTTGAAACTCTTTGAATCCAAACGGTAAGTGGCTGACTATAACTAGAAAACAATAACAAAGACGGATGTCTGCCAAGGCTTAAAATCTCCTCCACCCATGTCAATACTTCTGCAAAACATGCGGCAGAATTTATGACGGTGCTATTCCCTACTTATTTTATCAAACATTCTGTGTATTATATATATGGTATATAAGCAACTGGAGAGTGCAAACCTCCACTAAGGCAGGATGCCCCATCTCATAGATAATTCCTGCATCCTCATCCATCCTAAAATTGAATCAGTTTTCTAAAAAAATTTGACAGAAAAAAATACATTGGTTCTATCTCACAATGGTGAAAAGTTCCTTTAGTAAAATAACAAATAAACAATGAAACTCATGTGTTTTTGTCTTGTAAGAATAAAGTGAGTTTCACAATAAATTAAGGAACTAATCAGAAATGTACCGACTGTAATTTTCTGTTAAGAAAAAAATGGGTAATATTTCCTTTCTTCCTTTATTTTATGACTTTGTTTTTGACATACTGCCAGTGTACATACAATAATGGAGATTACACACTATGGCCTCGACAGATGGTATCATGAGACAAGATTGGTCAGGGCTGGTTTGCATGCTTAATACTGTAGATACTATACCTATGCGGCACAATAAATGACAACAACATGTTGCACTTCTCTTGAGGCTGTGACAGGAGGGCTTTAATGTATTAAATGTTTGTCAATTATAGTGTTTTAACCATTATACAATTTACATAAAAAATAGTTTTTATATGGCCTAACCAAAAGTCCAAGTGAAGCCTACACTGAGCAACTGTATATTCTTTAGTCATTGTTTATCCGTCTATCATCCAAACTGCCTTGTGGAATGAATAAGGACCAAACAGTCAGTTGATTAAGACCCAGCAAATGGGAAGACAGCAGGATGAGTAAATTTGTTCCAATTACAGCCTCTAATTTGAAGGGTGGGCTGTATATTGCCACAGCAGTTCCTAATTATGCTCACCTCATATGGGCATCATGATTGAATTTTATGCAATAGAGGCTCCTGCTTTATGACACATATAATGACTGCATGAATGCTCTTCCTTGTTTCCAGAAATGATGAAACATAAGCTAAGCAGACCCTGTTGCTCCCTGCAAAATACAATTAAGCTCAGCACTGCGTCACAGTGATATTCAGAAACCTTCAGGGCAAACAAAGTAAAAAAAAAAAAAGACCTGTATATGGATGCTAAGAATGGGACTAAAGTAAATTTTTCTATTCACAAAAAGAAAACCACCATTAACGAAACGAAAAGACATAATTCTGTGCTGCAAACACTGAATAGGTGAGTTTAGATAAGGGAAAAAAACCCCCCATGAATTTAACAAGCCACATCCTTGATGAAAGCAAGCTTTTAGACACATTATTGCCATCACTTTCACTCATTGTCCATGGTGGAAGATTTTCAAAATAATTGAAGATAACCTGGGCTTTCCTCTAGTGTGATAATAAGGTACAACAGTAAAAAAATGGTTCATGATTTGCTATGGCACAATTTACATGTAGTAACAACACATAATGTTGTTGCTTTAGTAACCAGAACCTTTTAGCAGTCAAAGAGTGCTTGTTCTCGTGTCAAAAATTATTACAGTAACGCAGTTGTGTTGGATACCTGTGTGCCTGTAGGTGTGTGTGTTAAATAAAATTAAAGTGATAAAGAGAGTCAAAAAGGAAAAGAAAGTAAATTTCTTAAAGACGTTGCTATTGGTGTCTCAGATCCAGTCATTGCCTTTTTTTCCCCCCTTTTCTTCCAAGGTTTTCTAGCATTTTGCTCATGCTGCGTGATGTAGGGGGTTCCCCTTTGCTAACCCCAGACCCTGGGGAGAGAGCTGTTTGCCGGTGGTTGCACCATGTCCTCTAGTCAACCATCCTGAACCCACTGGCAGAAAGCCTGTTAGTGGAGCTTTATCTTCTTCTTCCTCTTTTTGTTTTTGTTCCTTAGAAAACATCAGCTCGCATAAACCCAAACATGCTCTCACGCATAATAGCCAATATCAATGTGAAACAAATTACATAATATAACCACCGTAGAGTGCTAGTTAGAGGATTTGGAAAATATTCACTGTTTAGTTAGCTCTAGGCACCAAATCTTCAAGTAAATTTGGTATATCATGTTGAGAGTAACTTACAGAAAAAAAACCTTTGTAAAAATATTTGAATATTCTTGTAACACAAAACATGTACAGTCATTTCTGCCAATTTTATTGCTTTACAACCGTCACCTGAATTCCTTTGTTGCTCCCATCATAATTATTTGATATGATATTAAGAGATATTCATAATATGATTTGCTAAAAGAAAGAAAAAGGTCACATACCCATCCATGAAAACATGAGTATCTGTAATTCTGTATCTGTATATGTTAAAAATTCTGACAAAAAATGAAGTGAATTGAAAAAAGCTTAGTATCTTCCATCGCTACGTCGCTCTAGTTACATTCACAGTAATATACAGAAGCTGTAAGGTTAAAAGGTTACAGGTGGAACACATGAGAGTAATCAGAGGAGGGAAAAAATAAAGGAAGGAGAGGAGGAAACTCTTCAAAACATAATGGGAAATAAACTAGAAATGATAACACTAGCAATAAACAAGAAAAAAAAATACAAACTCAAAACCACGACACAAGAATTAGCAGACTAAATCCAGAACTAAGACAATTGCTACATATCACTGCTCATAGAAAATGGGTTGACAGTGTTCCAGAAATAGACACATATTTTAATAGTTTAATTAACTTTGGGAGGGAATATATTTACATTTTGGGAACACGCACTTCCGCTCACACAGGTTTCAAGGTAGGAGAGAGCTGGGAGCTCAATAAGTGCATTTTTCATTGTGTGTATTTTTTTTTTTTTTTATTCAATGCATTGCTTTACCAGCTCTTTGGGGAAGCGTTGTGAAAAATGCAGCTAGTAATGACATCAGAATGAGGCGAACTGTGTGGAATAAATAGACTGGGGATTGGTTTTTATTTCATAACCCTCTTCCAGAAGGTTCTGTGTGGTAAACAAATTTAATTACTGACTTCAGTGGGATTGTTCAGTCTCAGAGACATGTTTTGGTATGTGCCCAGTGGAGTTCCACTGCAACATTATTCACTCTCATTTCCATCACAGAGGTGAAGATATAAAAAAAACGTTTTCAGTCTCAACAAGGATTAAAATAGTTCACGTTCTACCGATCCTCAAGGCAAGCAAGTGACATGAAAAACTTTTAAAATAAAAAAAAAAAATGACTCTATAGTTTTCAGTTGAGACGAGGATGGAGGAAGGGGAAGCACATGTACAGTATGTAAGAAATGATGTGAACTCTGAACATTCCCAGAATGCTCTGGGGAAGCACAGAAAAAAGGACAGTTAAAGCAGGTGGATCATGTTCACATGTATGATATGTGCACTCCTGGAAACAGTAATCAGGAAGGCAACCCTCTGCTGTGTTCCAACAAATCATCCAGTGTGTCTGCGCCCTGTTTGATTCAAATGGAATGAAAGCTGCATTCATTCATTCGAATGCAGTGAAACTGGGCCAGGGTGACTGACGTGTAGCGTGGTAAGAAATAAAACGTTGTTGAGTAATGGCAGAGAGAACTGTGAAAACTAACAAATTTGTTTTGTCATAAACTTAGTAATAAAAAACGACTCGAAAATTTGTCAAATTTACCTAGTGTGTTCGTGAGAAGAGGATCTAAACGAAACGTAGCCTCTTTGTTGTCCTTTCTCTTTATTAAAGTGTGCAGAAATGTGAGCCTGTGCACATGCACGCTGATAGAGTTCATGAAGACTGCACAGAATTCATTGATGAGGAATGTGAACCTCTTCAGGGGTACAAGGTTTAAAAACATTACATTGTGTTAACTTCCAAAAGTCACTCATATCACCTCTGCTTCGGCAGGGCTGTCACTTCATGATCAGCTGTTCATATCAGCTGAGCCCATCTGTCCAATAGACGAATACCACTCTTGCATCGTTAGGCTATCATCTCAGGGACGTTGCGGTCCTTTTAAATAAGCCTCTGTTCCCTGCCTAGCTCCTTCATGCTGCTGCTGCTGCTGTGCACGTCCCTCCACCACCCCCACCCAATCCTGGAAGTTCCACCAACTCCATCATTTCCTGTCTCAGCAGAGTCATCAGTCGCCACCAGCACCACCAGTGTCTGGACTCTACTGGGGGATCTATACTGCTGCTGCTTAGGAAGACAGCCATCAATCACAATCTCTCCATCGAGTCCGAGCGCCAAAGACTTTTACTCATATTAATCATTTATTGTGTTCAATAAACATTTGTATCTTCTTCATTCTGGTCCCTCCTGATTGAAATAAGTTTCCCATCAATTTCACACAAAAGGTCAGTCAGTTGTGCTGGCCATGAAAACAGTGACATGATGCAACCTGATGGTGACAGCTGGCGTTATTAGGCCAGCTTGGCTTTGAGCACTTACAATAAAACCTGTGTTACAGAGCGGAGGTGTAGAGTTCCAAGCGAGGGGGTAACAAAAGGAAAAGTGGTTTTAAGCTAAAAATACTGAAACTGAGGATATCCCGGCATCTGCGGAACCAATATCACCGTCCTTATCAAAATTTCCTTTTGCAGAGTGCTACAGAAAATACATATGCAGTCAGTTGAGTGTCGCCTTAACGACACAATGATGCATTTCATGAACACTTTTTTTTTTTAAATAAACGCATCACTCCGGATAATAATGTTTCATTCTCAAGGCCATTTTTCATGATGTGCACATATATAAAGTAATTTATGTATTAATTACATTATAAATGGACAATTGTGATTCTCTTTAATTAGGGCTTCTATAACTGACCTGCACTTGGTCTTTAAGGATCTAAGGATGCTGACTGGTACGAAAAGGCACGAGTACATCACCCAACTCCAAGCCTCTTTTCATTTGCCACCTGTTCATGTTATAAACTTTTTTAAGCAGTTGACTTCAAGCCTTTAAAGAGTCCATCTTTAGGGCTTTAGAGGCCCCACCTTGTATCCCTTCTTCCAATGGATTTTCAAAAAATCTAAGCTGAAGAAATATCTTTGTCTCAATGGCATGCCTTTTAATCTGTTGTTTTGTATGTCATTGCTGTGTCTAAGCCTTCCTTTTGGAGTCTCTATATAAAGACTTGGAATCTTTGCAGCTTATCCTGACGTGCAAAGTCTACTCTGTTACTCTGGTTATGTTTAAAATTAAGATGTTCTTTTTTTCACCCCACAGCAATATTTCACTCATTTTTTTTCATGGACATACAATAAACTTTACTGTATATTGTAAGGAGAGGCTTCAGATTGAAAGACTTCACTTTTAAGCGCCAGGGACCGATTTGTATGTTTGGTGCCTTCCTCAAGGACATCTCTTTGGCACTCAGGAGGTGAACTGGAACCTTGCAAACTTGTCCACACTCCCTCTACTGGTCAGTTAGCGGCTATTGAACCAACCACCTTTGGTCCCTAAGCCATGTCCGAGCAGGTCATGAACCTGCC
The DNA here is from genome assembly GCA_001698575.1 of Mola mola. Taxonomy (NCBI): domain Eukaryota; kingdom Metazoa; phylum Chordata; class Actinopteri; order Tetraodontiformes; family Molidae; genus Mola; species Mola mola. The sequence continues at coordinate 12,350,874 of KV751346.1, forward strand.
AACGTCTGTGGTCCTAGAGGGTCTTGAAATGGTCATCTTCTGGTCCCTACATACTGGGCCACCACTGCCCCTTGTCAGCCAGGCCCCATAGTTAAGTTCAGAAAAAAGATCCATGATTGTGAACGCCATGTGTGTGTGACCCTGCACTCAACCTGTACCTCCACCAATTTCAGTACTTTCTAGTTTTGAAATACATTTTGCTACATCATCTGTAGTTCTGCTGTTCTTCTGTATCCAAAATTGATACCGATACCTATATTGGTGCATCCTTTATGAAAACCTTGTGTGTCTCAGCCTGACACCAAAGGGAATTTTCTGTGCTGAGTTAAGCCACAGAATTATCAGGTAAAGGCTTAGATGTGCAGAGACTCACAGGGAGACTCTTAATCAAAATCGTTTTAATCCGAAAATGGGTCGACACCAGGTGATCTAACTAACTAACAAATGTAGCCCTGTGCTATATTTCCTTTAATTCTCTACATGTTGATAAATGTTTAAAAATGTTTTGAATGTACCATGCCAAAATGTATTTTATTTTCCTATGGCCTGTATTTTATTTTTATTTAAATATGTACTTTCCGTAAGTCTATTGGTTGATATACCAAGGTGACCTTTGAGCCAGAGATGGTGGGTAACGGAAGCTGGGAAGTTAGTGTCAGAAGAGGGGAGAAGAATAGAGGTGATGGAAGAGTGCGGACGGCTAGTCCGAGCTCGCTGTGCACGTTAATTCTCTATGTCTAGGACATAGGACTAGATTTACACTGTTTAAGTTGTCGGATAGATAACTGTGACATCACTGACTGTGTATTTAGACTTTTTGTAAAGTTTTCCACTACGTGAGTGGCCTGCCACGTGAAGACTTTTCGCCTGCGCCATCTTAGCTCAGCCGTTCGTCTGGACAAGGCGGATGCACTGAAAAGACCGACGCCAGCGCGAACCTGTCGACACGAGGACCTCGTCTTCCCGCTTGCTTCCACACACACACAGAACTCTCTCTTCCACAGGGTAAAAGGTCTGCCATCTTTTGTTTGCTCACGCGAGTGAAGCGGTCGTTCAGTTTATGGTCTCAACGAACCCAAGCACTGAAACAGGCCTGCAACTAGGGGGTAATTGAGTTTAATTCCGGCATAGGACATTTAAATAGAATGATGAACAATAACGGCAAAGGCGAACAGCAGGGCTACTGTATGTACACATAGACACACGCTGCTGAGTAGAACTGCTAGCTCAGCTGAACCAGGTACATAGTGACTCTCTAAGGGCATAAATGTGCTTCTAGTTGTAGCCTTGTGCTATATTTCCTTTAATTTTCTACATGTTAAAATATGTTGATAAATGTTTAAAAATGTTTTGAATGTACCATGCCAAAATGTGTTTTATTTTCCTATGGTCTGTATTTTATTTTCGTTTGAATATGTACTTTCCGTAAGTTTATTGGTTGATATACCAAGGTGACCTTTGAACCAGAGACGGTGGGTAACGGAAGCTGGGAAGTTAGCGTCAGAAGAGGAGAGAAGAAGAGAGGTGATGGAAGAGTGCAGAGGGCTAGTCTGAGCTCGCTGTACATTGCATTTTGATATCTGAAGTGTTTGAATTGAATGCATATCCAATGGTTATTTGTGTTTGACCTGCATTGAATGTGCTAAGTGATTTACCTGATTTACCCTTGTGGTAAGCTCTGTGAAGTAGGCTATTTGTTTTATGCGCCGGAGCACTAGCCTCATGTTGAGGGTGAGTTAGACTTAGGTAGCCATTTGAGCTAACTTTATAGGTGAAGTAGCCTAGCTTGCTAACTGTAAAGGTGGCATAGCAGAGGTAGCTAATTTAAAAGAGGAGCGTGTTATTTAACGCAAAAGATGCATTAGGTACTTGATTTCATTAGAATTCTTTGGTATTGAGTGACACAAGGAATTCATTTATCTTTAAAGGTAATACCAAGAAACATTTTATTTTAAATATTTTATTTGATTGTAATTTAATTTCATACTTTAGACAGTAAACATTTTCTACTTTTTATAAAAAAGGGAATATTTGTGATTTCATTGCAGTTACTATAAGAGTAATTAATGTTCCTTGAGGATTACTTAAATTAGCTTAAAATAAGGGCTAAACCACTACATTACAAAACTTAACATAAAATCGTACAGATTACCACGTATATTGTGTGGTCAGTTAAAAGAACTTAGGGAGTGTCCCAGTTAACAATTTAGTTAATTACATTGTCATGCCCATAGCCACGGCATGGGGGCGCTACACAAAGGTACAGTTTAAAGGACAGGCAAACTCAGTAGTGGACTGGACTGGCTGGACTGCTCACTGGGAAGGCAATCTGGCACAGGAGGAAAGGAACACAGGGGTTAAATACACAAGGAAGGGATAGATAATTAGACACAGGTGAAACACATTAGGGAGGAGAGGCAATCACACACACCTGAGGGAGAAGATTTCACAAGACATGGGGAATAAGACACAACAGAATTTCAAAATAAAACGGGAAACACAGATTGACCCTAACAAACAGACACATTAATGCTACCGGTCCCTGCCAAGAATATAATACAAATTGGACTTGGACTTGCATTTATATATCGCTTTTTCACTGACCTGTTCACATTCACCCACTCACACACAGTAGAAGTGGAAGTGTAGCATCATCTAAGTTTGGAGTTTACACACCGATAGCAGAGCATCTGGAACAGTCTTTGTGGATCAGTAAATCCACAAAGACACAATGCAACTCTTTCTCACCTTCGCTATACTTCTCCATCAGCATTCTCAAGCAAACATGGCATCTGTAGTACTCTTTCCTGGCATGAAACCATTCTGTTGCTCACAAATCATCTCTTCTTTTCTTAACCTCGCTTCCACTGCTCTTTCCAAGATCTTCATTGTGTGGCTCATCAGCTATATCCCTCTGTAGTTGCTACAACTCTGCACATCAGCCTTCTCCTTAAAGATTGGCACCAGTGCACATTTCCCCCATTCCTCAGGAATGTTCTCTTACCAAGACCATGCTGAACAGTTTTGTCAAAAACTCCACTGTCACAAGTATGTCAACATGACCAACTGCCTTTCTATTCTTCATCCTCTTCAAATCTTCTATCACTTCATCTTTACTAATCTTTCTATTTTTCTGTTCCACAGTTTCCACTTCCTCCTTCCTTCTTTCCCTCTCATTTTCTTCATTCATCAGCCCCTTCAAGTACTCCTTCCATCTTCTCAGCATGCTGTCCTCAATCACTCAAACCTGCTACACATCCTTCAGAGCTCGATCCCTCTACCTTGCCAGTAGTTATAGATCCTATTACCTTCCTTAGTGCCCAACCTCTCATCCAGCTGATCATATGCTTTCTGTTTAGCCATTGCCACCTCCCTATTCACCTTACATAGCATATCCTTGTATTCCTCTCTACTATCTTCAGTACTCTCACTTCACATCTTATTTCTTCCTCTGAATACTCTCCTGTCCTCATTCCTCTCCTCATTCCACCTCCAAGTCTTCTTATCATCCTTCCTCTGTCCAAATAACACACCAAACACCAATCACTGATCACTGTTGCTGTAGTTATCCAGTCATCTGGCAGTTCTTCATGACCACCAAGAGCCTGTCTCAAACTTTCCTTGATGTTCTCACAGCAGTCTTCCTTTTCCTGCTTCCACCTTTTGATCCTCTGCTCCGCTTTTGCTCTCTTCCTCTTCCTCACCACCCAAGTCATCCTACACACTACCATCCGATGCTGTCTGGCTACACTCGCTCCTGTCACCACCTTGCAGTCTCCAATCCCTTTTCAGATTACACCATCTATACAAAATGTAATCCACCTGCATGCTCCTTCCTCCAGTCTTATATGTCACCCTGTGTTCTTCCCTCTTTTGGAAGTAGTTATTCACCACAGCCCTTGACATTCTTTCTGCAAAAATCCACCACCATCTGTCCTTCAAGGTTCCTTTCCTTGACACCAAACCTGCCCAACACCTCCTCATCACCTGTTCCCTTCACCAACATGCCCATAGAAGTCTGCTCCAATCACCACTCACCCCTCCCTGAGAATACTCTCTACCAATTCATCCAACTCACTCCAACATTTCTCTTTGTCTTCCATCTCACAGCCCTGTCCGATACTCTTGTCACTTCAACAACATTCTTTGCATATTCCTCCAGGATCACGCCTATTCCTTTTCTTTTCATATCCACACCATGGAAGTACAGCTTGAAACCTGCTCCAATGCCTGTTGCCTTGCTGCCCTTCCACCTGGTATATTGATCCCACAAAATCTACTTTTCATCTCTACATCATGTAAGCCAGCTCTCAACCTTTGCCTGTTATCATGCCTAACATTTAGAGTTCCTACTCTCAATCCTACACTCTTGACTTTCCTCTTCTCTCTCTGTGACTCTGTGTCTTCTTCTCTCATGCGTTTCTTTCTTCTTGTTTTTCGTCTCACAGTAGCCCAATTTCCGCCAGTACCCTTTTTTTTTTTCACAATTTGCATGTTTGATTTGGCTCAGTTTTTACACCGCATAACCTTCATGACGCAACCTTCACCATTTATCCAGGCTTGGGACTGGCATTAGAAATACACTGGTTTGTGACCCCTAGTGGCTGGTTTAGGGGGTCAGGACAGGCTAACTGATGTTATTGTTTACTTTTACTTTGTATTTTAATGTACTTGTGAATTAGCTTAAACTCTGTTTATAAACTTTACTTTACATACCAGATCATTTTACATACCAGGTCCATAAGATCCAATATCCTGTCTGAAGCTAGTAATTATAAAAACAAGATCTCTTTTTTGTTAGTGGGTTTATAACTATCTTTGTTATATGCTGTCAATCTGGCACTATTTATAGCAATGCTTCTCCCTGCTGAGGTACTCAATATGTGTCATGGTTAAATAACTTGGTGTGTACTAGACAATACATAATTCTCCCTCAGAGACTGCCCTCCATACTGAGCTATTTTGCATTCAACCCCAGTTCTATTCGCAGCTCTATTTTGCGAAACGTGACATTTTCCACACCAGTGGCCATAGTCAAATGTATTCCTGGGGCCAGAGCGGGCGACGTGGAATCAAATAAAGCTCCTCTGGCAAAAAGTAAACGTAAATACAGTAAGATTGTAATTCATGTCGGCGGTAATGACGTTCGGCTACGCCAGTCGGAAGTCACTAAAGTTAATGTTGAGTCGGTGTGTGCTTTTGCCAAAACACTGTCGGACTCCGTAGTTTTCTCTGGTCCCCTGCCTAACCTGACCAGTGACGATATGTTTAACCGCATGTCGTCGTTCAACCGCTGGCTGTCGAGGTGGTGTCCAGCAAACGACGTGGGTTTCATTGATAATTGGCAAACTTTCTGGGGAAGACATGGTCTAATGAGGAGAGACGGCATCCATCCTACTTGGGATGGAGCTGCTCTCATTTCTAGAAATATGGCCAGATTTATTAGTCAGCCAAATTGACAATTCAGAGTTGAGGCCAGGAAGCAGAGTTGCAGTCTTACACGCTTCTCTGCGCTTCCTTTAGAGTCATCCACCTACAACCCCATAGAGACTGTGTCTGTCCCCCGTCCACATAAATTCACTAAATTCACTAAATCAAATAAGAGTTCACATAGGAACTTAATAAAAATCAACACCACTAATGAGGCAGTTTACAAAGTAAAGAGACTTAAATGTGGACTCTTGAATATCAGATCCCTATCATCTAAAGGTGTATTAATAAATGAGCTTATATCAGATAACAATATTGATTTATTCTGCCTTACTGAAACTTGGCTGTGCCAAGACGAATATGTAAGTCTTAATGAATCCACTCCTCCCAGTCACATTAACACACACATTCCCAGAGACACTGGCAGAGGTGGTGGAGTTGCAGCCATTTTCAATTCTGCCCTATTAATAAACCCTAAGCCCAAACAAAAATTTAGTTCATTTGAAAATCTCATTCTTAGCATTTCCGATCCAACCATGAAAACTCCAATTATGTTTGTTATAGTGTATCGAGCACCTGGACCCTACACTGAATTTTTATCTGAATTTTCAGAGTTTCTCTCAGCTTTGGTCCTCAAAACAGATAAAGTCATTATTGTAGGTGACTTTAATATCCATGTAGACATTGAAAACGACAGCCTTGGTACGGCATTTCTCTCACTATTAGATTCATTCGGCTTCTGTCAGTGTGTACAAGAATCAACACACACTTTTAATCACACCCTTGATCTTGTTCTGACATATGGCATTGAAATTGAGCATTTAAATGTCTCTGCGCAAAATCTGCTTTTATCAGATCATTATCTTCTAACATTTGAATTTCTGCTCATCAACTATAAACCAAGAGTCACTAGTTATTATAGCAGATGCATATCTGAGGACACTGTTGAAAATTTTAAAGAAATTATTCCCTCTGCATTAATTTCAGTGCCATATCCCAAAATAACAGAGGAGTCATATCTTAAATTTAGCCCCTCCCAGCTTGATCACCTTGCCGATTTCACTGCCGGCTCTCTACGTGCTTCACTCGATTCCATTGCCCCAGTTAAAAAGAAAACAAAACCAGTAAAGAGACTAGCTCCGTGGTATAATCTTAACACTCGCAAGTTAAAACAGAAAACTCATAAACTTGAAAAGAAATGGCGTTCCACTAAACTGGAAGAGCCACACATGGCCTGGCAGGATAGCCTTAAAGTATACAGGAAGGCCCTTCGCCGAGCAAGAAAAGACTACTATTCAGCGTTGATAGAAGAAAACAAGAATAAGCCCAGGATCCTTTTCAGCACTGTAGCCAGGCTGACTGAGAGCCATCATTCTATTGAACCATGCATTCCTAGAGCCCTCACCTGTAATGATTTTATGAACTTCTTCAATAATAAAATTAGACTTATCAGAGAAAATATCCTACACTCCACAGATTCCAGTTCAGCAACAGGAATTATAGAGGCTGTTATTAGTCCTGATGTGTGTTTGGAAAGCTTCCATCCAATTGACCTTAAGGAACTAACGACAACATTATCTTCATCTAAATCATCAACCTGTATACTAGACCCCATACCTACTAGGTTGCTCAAAGAGGTTTTACCCCTAATTAGAAATCCACTACTAAACATTATCAATCTATCCCTTGTAACAGGTTATGTGCCCCAGTCATTTAAAGTAGCTGTAATTAAACCGCTCCTAAAAAAACCTACCCTAGACCCAGAAGTTTTAGCCAACTATAGACCAATATCCAACCTCCCCTTTCTTTCAAAGATTCTAGAGAAAGCAGTAGCGAAACAACTATGTGGCTTTCTTCAGTATAATAGTCTATTTGAAGAGTTTCAGTCAGGTTTTAGAAAGCATCACAGCACAGAAACGGCATTGGTAAAAGTTACAAATGACCTCCTCACTGCATCTGATGCAGGACTTATCTCTATACTAGTCTTATTAGATCTTAGTGCAGCTTTTGACACTATCGATCATCACATCTTACTACAGAGGATGGAACACCAAATTGGCATTAAAGGATCTGCTCTAAGATGGTTTAAGTCCTACCTATCTGATAGATATAATTTTGTTCATGTTAATGATGAATCATCAAGATATGACAAGGTTAGTCATGGAGTCCCACAAGGTTCTGTGCTTGGACCATTACTATTTACTCTATATATGCTTCCTGTAGGTAAAATTATTAGAAAGCACTCCATACATTTTCACTGTTATGCAGATGACACACAACTATACTTATCAATGAAGCCAGATGAAACCCATCAGTTAGCTAATCTACAGTCATGTCTTAAGGACATTAAAAACTGGATGTTTCATAACTTTTTAATGTTAAACTCTGACAAAACTGAAGTCATTGTGCTGGGCCCCAAACACATTAGAGACTCATTATCCAGCAACATAGTTAATCTGGATGGCATTGCCTTGGCCTCCAGCACCACTGTCAGAAACCTGGGTGTTATCTTTGACCAGGAGCTGTCTTTTAAATCACATGTTAAACAGATTTCAAGGACCGCCTTCTTTCACCTCCGTAACATTGCTAAAATCCGGCACATCCTGTCTCAACAAGATGCAGAAAAACTAGTTCATGCGTTTGTTACTTCCAGGCTGGACTACTGTAATTCTTTATTTTCAGGTTGCCCTAACAAAATTTTAAAAACTCTTCAGTTAATCCAAAATGCAGCAGCGCGTGTACTGACTAGAACTAATATCAGAGACCATATTTCCCCCATACTGGCTTCTCTGCACTGGCTCCCAGTTAAATTCAGAATAGAATTTAAAATCCTTGTTCTCACCTACAAAGCTATTCATGGTCAGTCACCATCTTATCTTGAACAGCTCATAGTACCCTATCGCCCATCCAGAACCTTACGCTCCCAGGATGCAGGGTTATTGGTGATCCCAAGAATTTCCAAAAGTAGAATGGGAGGCAGAGCTTTCAGCTATCAAGCTCCTCTCCTGTGGAACTATCTTCCAGTCTTGGTACGGGAGGCAGACACACTCTCTGATTTTAAGAGTAGGCTTAAAACCTTCCTTTTTGATAAAGCTTATAGTTAAGGCTGGCCTATCTAGCCCTTAGTTATGCTGCTATAGGCTTAGGTTGCTGGGGGAACACTCCATGATTCACTGAGCTTTCTTCTCTCCCCCCTCTGACTCCGACTCCTTCTCTGCTCCTGTAAATGTCCATATCCTTACACTAACTTTACTTCTTCCCCGGAGTCGTTGTGCTTTACCATCCTGCAGGTTTTTCTAGGTCGCGGTGGGAGGTGCTGCTGTGGTCCTGCCTGATGCCCCCTGGCCACATTAGGAAAGGAGATCCTGTGACTTGGATCCTGTGACTTGGATCCTAGGCTGGATTTCCAAGTGCAAATCGGGACCCACAGATCACAATGGCTTCTGGATTAATAGACTACACCTGCTTCTGGACCACTACACTTCACATATCCCTGGATTTACAGATTCTACATACTCTTGGACTCAGCAACACCCAGATCTTCCTACATGGAGTACAATGACTCCTGGACCAACAGAGTCCACCTGCGTCTGGATCACTAGACTTTCCATACATCCGGACTCATAGAATCCACAGACTCTGGGACTCATGGATGTTTTGTGCATTCTAAATGAACTGTTGTTATCATGTTTTTGTGTTCTGTACAAGTGACATTTATTGCACATCTGTCCGTCCTAGGAAGAAGGATCCCTCCTCCGTGGCTCTTCCTGAGGTTTCTTATTTTCCCTGTTTAGGGTTTTTTAAGTTTTTCCTCACTCGGTTCGAGGGTCTAAGGGCAGAGGATGTCACATCTGTACAGTTTGTCAAAGCCCAGTGAGATAATGTGTAAATTGTGATTTCGGGCTATACAAATAAAATTTGATTTGATTTGATTTGATTTGATTCTGACAGAACGCTCAAGCACTCTGCAGTAAGGACGTGATTGCCATAAAACATGCTCAGTCCCAGGGAAAATGTATCAAGGATCCCGCTCTGATGCTGCCTGCAGTGGATTACATGTCAAAAGTGGCACATCCAGCCGATATTTCAGTCAATAAGCAGGGTGGAGTGAGAGCACAGCTCATCTCATTCGACATTGCACAGTCGTGAAAAGAAGGGTTGAAGATGACCCTTGATCCTATTGTTCTTAAGAGTGATGACTGACCATAAACCTGCCTGACATCACTGAGGTGAAATGTAACAAGAGGGGAGGAAAAACAGACTACAGGCCTGAGGGATGAAATCCTCAAAATTAAATCTTTTCACAGACTGAGCATATAACTGCAGAGGGTTTTTTTTCCCCTGATGTACAGTTTACACAGATGTAAAAAGCCAAAAAACTCTGACTGTCAAGCACTGATTTAATTGAACTGTCCCCAATGATTAATATATAAAAACTAATATATTATTTGAATCCTAGACACACAAGTAAATGCACTTAATCATGCCAAAATGGCAGCAAAATTTCCCTCTAATCTGTATGAAAATTAATTCTTGTGCTCAACTCTCAGTAAGATGAGAAATGCCATCTAGGGCTTTACACTAGGTATTATAATGCAAGTTTGCTTAACTATATGAACAAATGCAGTGCCTGTTTCAAAGTGTAGATGAACTGCAGTTCACTGAAGTTGATGCAAAGTTTGTGAATAAGTGCCAAATGTTGAATATATCATTTCATGCAGACATGGCCATAAAATCAAATCATAGGAGATTCTCTGGCATTTGTACCATTTCAGTAGGATAAGATCTCAAATATGACTAGCCAGCAATGAGCATATACTACAAAAATGAGAAAACATATCAAGCATGTCATTGAACAGATTGTAAATATGGCTGTGGATGTAAAGGAGAACGGAGGATTTAATCACTGCAGCATAGAAGACTAATCCCAATTTGCACCTCATCTCCAGCTCTTGATGAAGAATGTAAACCTGTGTATTCCAACCTATCCAGACTCCTTGAACCTTCTGGTTTTGACTGATTGATTGATTTTAAAAGTCCCTTAGAGTGAGCTCTGCTTCGGTAATAACATTTAATGTACCGGGACTCTAAATGTC
>KV751346.1:12361825-12382073 GCA_001698575.1 Mola mola
TCCGATCCCCGCTTGCTGAAGCTGGCTATCGGAACATGGAATGTTACCTCGCTGATGGGGAAGGAACCTGAGCTTGTGCGTGAGGTTGAGAGATACCGGCTAGATATAGTCGGCCTAACCTCAACGCACAGTTCGGGTTCTGGAACCAGTCTTCTTGAGAGGGGTTGGACTCTGTTCTATGCTGGAGTTGTCCCAGGTGAGAGGCGGAGAGCAGGCGGGGGCTTATTAATAGCTCCCCGGCTCTCAGCCAATGTGTTGGAGTTTACCCCCGTGGACGAAAGGGTTGCTTCCCTGCGCCTTCAGGTTGGGGAACGGGACCTGACTGTGGTTTGTGCCTATGCGCCAAATAGCAGTTCAGAGTACCCACCCTTTTTGGAGTCCTTGGAAAAGGTACTGGAGAGTGCCCCTACTGGGGACTCCATCGTCCTACTGGGAGACTTCAACGCTCATGTGGGCAATGACAGCGAGACCTGGAGGGGTGTGATTGGGAGGAACGGACTGCCCGATCTGAACCCGAGTGGTGTTCAGTTATTGGATTTCTGTGCTAGTCACAGTTTGTCCATAACTAACACCATGTTCAGCCATAAGAGTGTCCATAAGTGCACTTGGCACCAGGACACCCTAGGTCGACAGTCAATGATTGACTTTGTAGTCGTATCATCTGATCTGCGACCGTATGTGCTGGACACTCGGGTAAAGAGAGGAGCAGAGCTGTCAACTGATCACCACCTGGTGGTGAGTTGGATCAGGTGGCGGGGGAAGAAGCCGGACAGACCAGGTAGGCCCAAGCGAATAGTGAGGGTCTGCTGGGAACGTCTGGCTGAGGACCCTGTGAAAATGGTCTTCAACTCCCACCTCCGGAGGAGCTTCAACCACATCCCGGAGGTAGTGGGGAGCATGGAGTCTGAGTGGGCCATGTTCCGCGCTGCCATTGTCGAGGCGGCTGCTCGAAGCTGTGGTAGCAAGGTCGCTGGTGCTAGTCGTGGCGGTAATCCCAGGACCCGCTGGTGGACACCAGAGGTGAAAGGGGCCGTCAAGCTGAAGAAGGAGACTTACAGGTCATGGTTGGCCTGTGGGACTCCCGAGGCAGCAGACAGCTACCGGCAGGCCAAGCGATCTGCGGCTCGGGTGGTCACTGAGGCAAAAACCCGGGTGTGGGAGGAGTTTGGTGAGGCCATGGAACAAGACTTCCAGTCGGCGCCGAAGAAATTCTGGCAAACTGTTCGGCGACTCAGGAGGGGAAAGCGGAACCCCGTCCACACGGTCTTCGGTGTGGGAGGGGAGTTGCTGACCTCAACTGAGTCTATAGTTCGGCGGTGGAAGGAATACTTCGAAGATCTCCTCAATCCCACCAACACGCATTCTGAAGAAGAGGCAGAGCCGGAGGACTTTGGGCTGGGCGCTCCCATCACTGGGGTCGAGGTCGCCGGGGCTGTCAAACAACTCCGCAGCGGCAGCGCCCCGGGGGTTGATGAGATCCGTCCCGAGCTCCTGAAGGCTCTGGATGTTGTAGGGCTGTCATGGTTGACACGCCTCTGCAACATTGCGTGGACATCGGGGACTGTGCCTTTGGAGTGGCAGACAGGTGTGGTTGTCCCCCTTTTCAAGAAGGGGGACCAGAGGGTGTGTTCCAACTACCGGGGAATCACACTCCTCAGCCTCCCTGGGAAGGTCTACTCCAGGGTGCTGGAGAGGAGAGTGCGGCTGCTAGTTGAACCTCGGATTCAAGAGGAGCAATGTGGTTTTCGTCCTGGCCGTGGAACACTGGACCAGCTCTATACCCTCACGAGGGTACTGGAGGGGGCATGGGAGTTTGCCCAACCAGTCCACATGTGTTTTGTGGATCTGGAGAAGGCTTATGACCGTGTCCCCCAAGGTATCCTGTGGGGGGTGCTCCGGGAGTATGGGGTAGATGGCCTTTTGTTACGGGCTATTCAATCTCTGTATTGTCGGAGTCAGAGCTTGGTTCGCATTGCCGGCAGTAAGTCAGACCCGTTCCCAGTCAGGGTTGGTCTCCGCCAAGGCTGTCCTTTGTCACCGGTTCTGTTCATAATTTTTATGGACAGAATTTCTAGGCGCAGCCAAGCGGCGGAGGGAGTCGGGTTCGGTGGCCTCCGGATTCCGTCTCTGCTATTTGCAGATGACGTGGTCCTGTTGGCCTCATCGAACAGTGACCTCCAGCTCTCACTGGGACGGTTTGCAGCTGAGTGTCAAGCGGCGGGGATGAGAATCAGCACCTCTAAATCTGAGGCCATGGTTCTTAGCCGGAAAAGGGTGGATTGCCCACTCTGGGTCGGGGGAGAGTCGCTTCCCCAAGTGGAGGAGTTCAAGTATCTCGGGGTCTTGTTCACGAGTGAGGGGAAAATGGAGCGGGAGATTGACAGACGGATTGGAGCAGCGTCGGCAGTGATGCGGACGCTGAAGCGGTCCGTTGTGGTGAAGAGAGAGCTGAGCCAGAAGGCAAAGCTTTCAATTTACAGGTCAATCTACGTCCCAACTCTCACCTATGGTCATGAGCTCTGGGTAGTGACCGAAAGAATGAGATCGCGAATACAAGCGGCCGAAATGAGCTTCCTTCGCAGGGTGGCTGGGCTCAGCCTTAGAGATAGGGTGAGGAGCACGGACATCCGGGAGGAGCTCAGAGTAGAGCCGCTGCTCCTCCGCGTTGAGAGGAGCCAGTTGAGGTGGTTCGGGCATCTGGTCAGGATGCCTCCTGGACGTCTCCCTGGGGAGGTGTTTCGGGCATGCCCATCCGGGAGGAGACCCCGGGGCAGACCAAGGACACGCTGGAGAGATTACATCTCTCGGCTGGCTTGGGAACGTCTTGGTGTCCCCCCGAAGGAGTTGGTGGAAGTGGCCGGGGAGAGGAGCGTCTGGATCTCCCTGCTCAGGCTGTTACCCCCGCGACCCGGACCCGGATAAGCGGCAGAAAACGAAACGAAACAAAACTTTATGGCTATGGCCATATTATGGATCATCTTGCTGCTTTTGAGGCTGGGAAGTGGCTGGGGAGAGGAACGTCTGGATGTCCCTGCTCAGGCTGTTACCCCCGCGACCTGGACCCGGATAAGCGGCAGAAAACGAAACGAAACGAAACGAAACGAATGCACGAAGTAGATCAGAAGAATGGTGTGAAATATGTGATCCACAGAAAGAAAGAAAGAATTGACGAAGAGTTCCCTTGCGTTATAGTAAGATGTATCACTTAAGCCATGTCTAAGTTAAGGACAGATTTATCAGGTAATGTTGATTATGTGTGCTGTCTCTGTGTGTAAGTACTTTAAATCAAATTCTTAAACAGTGTTGTAGCGATTAATCACTAAATAAAAACGATTTTTCATGTTTAGCAATAAATTGACTATTATTGCAATAGATTTCAAAATTAGGTAAACCTAACCAGCATATTCTAAGTTTTATGATTTAACTGACATATTAATACATTAAAATATCAATGTCTTTATCTTGCAGGATGTTTCTGTAAAAGCTGAAGAAAAAAGGTTGTTTCTCCTCTAACAGTGCATACAGTATAATATATACTCCATGCAGGAGCAGCTTGCTGCCTCTGAGCTCATTGCTTCATGGTGCTTTAGTTGGCTCACCAACAATGCTGAAGTTATTTTTTCTGCTTTCTTGTGGAAACTATTTGGCTTGTCATTTGCCATCACTGAAACAGGGCTCTTGGAACAAATGATATCTGAGAACCAGGGCTGACTCATGCATTTTGTATGTTGCGACAAGGCAGTTCTAGTATTCTGCTCCCTGCAGCTCTCATGAATATCATCACCTTGTTACTTAACATCAAGTTGGGTGTTGAGACCTGTTGATTTAATTGTTTGTTTAGGTAACTGAGATTAAAAATAGTTGAGAGTAACTTTATCTGAATTATTAGTTATATTCAAGTTTTTAAATGATGTCAATCTCAATTTTAAGTTAAAGAGTGCTGTTCATTTAATGGAAGAATGGTATTGCATAGGCAGACTTCATTAACCATGAAACACTTTACTGGAGATTGAAGTTGGACGTGAGTGTTTTAATTTTGTTGTTACTAAAGGAAGTATGAAAGTTATGAGCTCATTTAATTTTAATAAAAAATTTAAAATTTGAAGTTTATTAACCTTAAGCAGAGTCTTGTCTAGTAATTTTTAAGACAGTTGACAAGTCTACAACAGTGGGACCCATGGAAGGGGTGGGCAATGTCTATGAAATTTGTACGGTACATTAAAACTACTTTGAAATATCCTGATGGACGACGGCATCAGCTTTAATACTCAGTTGTTGGCTTTTTGACCATGTCAGGGAGGACCATCTCGTAGAGGACGGCCAGGCTTGCATCCTTAAATAAGAGAATCGGTATTGGCCGACACATAACAGAACAGGAGTGGGCCACATCATTGACAGCGACGAGTCTGTTTAGGAAGGATATGGACCATTTTTAAAGTGTCAGTTCTACAAAGAAATGTAAAAATATGCTGTCCTCATGCATTAATCACTTTTTCAACAAGAAATGAGGACAAGGGGGAAAGTGGTTTGTGAATGTGGTGCCGCTCCTCAATGCAATTGCAAACTAGACAGAGAAATTTCAATAGTTTGAAACTTTTTGTACTGGTAAAATAATATAAAAGTAAAAAGAACTTTGGCCACAAGGCAAAGCAAAACATTTTGTGAGTCAAAACTAAGAACTGCTGAACACGGAATAACCACAAACTCCTTTAGGTATGGCTGCTTTCTTGAGGATGGAATTACCAGAATACTAAGAGATAAATCAAACTGAGTCCCTAATGTGAAAATTAATTTATAGAATTATTTTGGTGCCAGAACTTTTTTATAATTGCAGGGTATACACCAACGCAGTAAATGTGAAATTTATTTATTCATATTTTATATTTTCACGTTCACAACAATAGTAAAAATATTATCTTTTTAATTTTATTTTCAAAAGTTTATTTGTATGTTTGTCAAACATTCAGTTAAAACACTGCAATAATGGCAATTTAAAGTGACCTAATCATTTGTCATATTTAAAGCCCATATTTATGGGTCCATTTGGCCAACGCATTTCAGCATAAGCCTGTATTTGGATTTTTAATGGGGCTCACTTGTTGTTTTTGGCAGAGAACCAGGCTCTAAGGTCATCCAGACGACGCCAACCACTATTCTGTAAATTCTCTATCTCATTTGTATGGTGCTTTCGGCATTATTATTGTCAGATTTGACTTCATATAGTAATTCTCTACAAAAACAAACAAAATAAAGGTGAAATAGTGTTTGTTCGGCAGATATAACACATCAAGTCTCAGGTAGTAGTTTACCATCAATGGATGGGAGCGCTCTGAAAGACAATTGGACAAGGCCCATGTCACTCCAGTTCTCAAATCTTTACACTGGCTTCTAATCTGACAAAGGATTGATTTAAAAATACCGCTGTTTGTTTGTAACACAGTAAATGGTTTTGGACCAAAACACATTTCAGATCTCCTAAGAACCATCTAGACCCCCCAGGGTCATCTGAAAAGAGTCTGCTTTCTGTCCTCAGAGTTAAAACAGAGGCAGCATTCAATACTGAAGCTATCCAAATAATCCCCAGTAAAGTCACTTGGGACTATCACATGCAAACTCTGTGTGGAGTTTGCATGTTCTCCCTGTGCCTGCGTGGGTTTTCTCCGGGTACTCCGGCTTCCTCCCACATTCCAAAAACATGCAAATCTGGGGGTAGGTTAATTGGTCACTCTAAATTGCCCGTAGGTGTGAATGTGAGTGTGGATGGTTGTTTGTCTCTATATGTCAGCCCTGCGATGAACTGGCGACTCATCCAGCGTGTACCCCGCCTTCGCCCCAAGATGCTGAGATAGGCTCCAGGCCCCCCCGCGACCCCTAACGGGATAAGCGGTAGAAAATGAATGAATGAATGAATGAATGAAAATCCAAGAAGGTATCTTCATATTTCCTGCATAGGTTTATAAACTGAAAGAAGTCAGGTTGAAACAGCACTTTAATAAACAGCATGTCCACTGATCTCTCCCCTATCCTTTCCCAACCGTTAAATCCTGCACTGAATATCCCCTTTTAAGCTAAAATGAGCTTTGTACCCTTCCCAGAGTGGATGATTTACTCATGCTGTGATCATAAATTCAGGTTTTTTTTTCATTTTTTTGTGCTTTAGCCATCAGTAAGCAGGCAATAAAGTTTTAAATGTTTTCTTTCTGTTTTCTCTATCCATAATCTTAATGAGGTGTGTTATTTTACCAGTCATGTCTAAGACTTGCCAATTTCCTTTGCAGCTTGAAATAGCTTCTGACAAAAGTGGACGAGGCGCACGCTCTCTGTGGAGAGTGGCTTCTGAAAAGAAGTTGCTGCTGCTTGCCTGGGGACAAGCAGCATCCAGAATGGCCACAATCAGCTCCAGGGGGTTGAATTTTTAGCATGTGGCACAGGCTTGCCCAGCTGAAATAGAGAGGAAAAACAAATTTTCACTGACAGTGGATATTTTTCTTATGAGTGCAAGGGCCTGACACTGATTATTGATCCCATACCACATGCATCTCTTCTCTCCCATTGACTAAGTTGCTGCTTTACCTCAAAGACATTTTTCAACCTACCGTGTATCATAAATATGCGAACCAGGTGGAAACTCTGAAGGTTTCTTAGGGTGAATTCCAATTTCATTATTCTCATGCCATCACCCAGTGCACACGTTCCTAATCTATGCTTGGTGGATCAGTCCGGCGTGACGGATCCACAAGGACTCATCACTGACCATCATCCTCTCTCCTCAACCTTTCTCTCGCTAAGTTTCGTGACACACCTCTCTCTGTCTCTCCCTTCACCTTTCTCTCACTCTCACTCTCACATATTCTTACATCCTATCACTGTCCCTCCCTCGGCAGACTTCTGTGATGCTGTACAGCTGCATAATCCAGTCCAAGTAACATCAGCACTGCAATCAATCACGCAGCCTGTCCTGCAGCCTTTCACTCTCCTGGAGAGTGACTGACATGAGAGCCGCCACTTCACTGTCATTCACAGACACTCTCACAGAAATGTGAATATCTATGAGAACAGCCAAAAGCTAAGAACTTATTTCTTTCCTTGGAAAATCCCATGTGTAATGCAGAAATTTTAAACAATTTATAATGTGCTACTGTCTTTTTGGTTTCTGCAGTTTCTCAGTTACCTTAAATGATAAAGTCAATATATTCAGGAAGGTAAGACTTAACAAGCCAAATTACATAATGACACCCTCATGAGCAGTAATCAGGATGTTGCACAAACCAAAGATCTGTTTATCTGAGTTTGGTTACTACATTATTGATCGGAGAAGCTGACAGTCTCAACAGAAGACAGATAGCTATGTAGGCGAAGTGGAAACAATACTAGACTCTGAACACTCATTGTGAGGAGCAATAATCCATAATCTCACAAAATGTATATACTGTATGCATATCAATTACAGATAAAAGATTTTTATGGTACACATGGGCTCATGAATGAAATGAAACTACTGTGGCTTTGGTTATGATTAGTAAGAGTTCTGTTAACTAAACAACAACCTTAGTGTGAGGGTGAATTCAGGTAGTTAAATTGCCAAAATTTGAAACAGAAGTAAAGATATTGATATGATTTCTCTTTCAAATAGTTCTTCAAGTAATAGAACAGGCCCCAGAAATTTTAATGGCTTCTCAGTGACAGTTTGGTGAGTCATATTCAATAGCAGGGGTTAAGGTGACAGTTGACAATCCCATATTCACAACTGGTATGTGAGCAGTGCCTTGGGGAACCTGTACAAGGATGGGGGATACAAACAGTCCAAGAGGCATGCTATAGCTCATAGCTCAAGGATTCAACAAGGACTGACCGGGAGGAGCTAAACACAGCTGAACCAGTGGCAGCAACAAAGTTTGATGGAACCCCCATGGACAGACTTCCTACCCCGCGACCTCACTAAACCTGTCTTGGAAAAAGGAGCTTGAATTTTAGCCTGATGGCAAAACTAAAAAGTTTCAGCCAGCACTCGGAGGCTTCCAACACAGGAGGGAGGTTGAATAGCTCAGGGCCATACTGGTTAGAAACCTCTTGTAGTAGAACCTGATAATGTTCATGCCTAAAATACTTTGGATTATTGAGTGGAGCTACCTGCCCCGGAGGGTCTTTGACTATTTGACTACTAACACGCCCCACCTAGGGACCATAGTGCCAAATACGTCAACATCTGGTTGTAAGTTACAAATGTATGGGATTTCACAACCCCAACCAATGACAGGACCTTTTTATGAAAGGTCTTCCTGAAGAAACTTTCCAAAATAGAAGGCACCATTGACCATGAGTCAAGAATACACCTTACTTCTATACCTTCCAATTTAACAGTTACCTGGGGGCAGGGAGCAATCAAACGCTCTTCTAATGTCTCCTCACGCTGACATATTCTACAGATGAGACTGCAAGGGCGGCTGGGCTTAGGAGCTGGAGGTTTTATATAGCATAAAGGGTTTGAGTGATCTGAGTTAGCTGTTTTTGCTGTTTCTGTACCAGTGCAGTTGCTTTCAATCACTGGAATGCTTTTCTTGCCCCTTTGTTCCTTTCAAAAGACATAGATGAAGAGATATAAGGAAACCATGAGGGGGAGAAGAGATACAAGAAAATCTGGTTTAAGAGTAATGAGATATCCTTTCCTTTGAAGTGTCATGTGAAGTGCAGTTAGCCATTGTGTATAAATGTGCCAGACGAGGGTCCGAATATTTTCACCTCATGGCGTTCAGCAGAAACTCTTTCAAAAAGAGAATGAAGGAAATAAAGACTTGGGATGTGCCCAATAGGTTGCTTTTCAAACCTTTTGTTGTTATTGTTTCTTAGATCTGTGCAGTGGGGAGGGATGGGGGAGGCTGGTACTGATGTCTGTTGCTGCCATTTTGTGTTTTGTTAATATAAACTCAAGGAGCCGCTAAAGTTGTAAACCTTACTTTTAAAATCCAAAGCACTGGTGGGGGGATGGGTTTTAGCTATATCAGTGCCTGTGGTGAGCAGTGAAATGGTCACTTAGCTTATAGTCACATTTACATGTCACAGAACAGAGATAATTAAACACCTAACATAATTACTAAGTGGTGTTACTGCTATGGAGTTTCATCATCTACACAGGTTTATCTTCTAGGTACCCTGAAGTTTTCATGTAGACAATTTATTCCTGTTTATATCTAATGCTTACAAATGTTAATAATGACATCAAAAGCCTCTTCATGCTCACACATGATTTGCAATATCCAAAGAGAGTTGCACCCTCACAACAATGTTGAAAGAAGTGGTGTAGACTGTCAGAGGGTATGTACAACCATGACATGGCTGAATACATCCATGACAGTGATCATGTTGACAAGTCCCAAGAAGAGAATATGTCTGCATAACAGCAAATTAGTCACAATTTGCCCTCCCTTGAAACACTCATGTAAATTTGTTGATCATTTATTTCTTATTTTTATTTACTGTTGATTGTTTTGAGGTGTGTATTTTGTGTCTGTGGCTTCTGTGTGGACCTGGAGTCCCACTAACTATGATGATGATGAAACTTTTAATGAATTAGTACCCTCTAACTAGGGTTTTTGAACGTGACACGGAAATAAAATGTATTATTAATATTTACGTATTTTTGTTTATACTGCTATATAATTCTACTTGTAAGCATTTATAAATATTCATAATTACTTATAACAATAATAACAACACATTTGGGACCCAGGGAAGCACTAACTTTCTCTTTAGGGTCTCAAGCTGAAAAAGCATGAAAAGGTAGCAAGCAAGGACATTGTACTTAAAATAGACTATGATTTAAATGGACTTTGCAGTGTCATATATATCACTGCCTATACCTCAGGAATTTTATTGCTTCACTTATAAATTATAACATGCTTTATTATTATAGTGATCACATAAAGAATGAAGTGATGTAGTGAGTCCTTAAAATGCAAATATGTACTCAGTTTTTTTCACTTTGTTTCACTTCATTGACATTTCCTTCTGTGAAGAAATTCGTATTATCTTCTGTACAAAATCCTGATCGGGAACAACTTAGCATTCACTCAGGGAGGCTCGATTGGTTCGTGCTTTTGACTCACATGAAGACGTAGCTCTGATAATATTGCCTCATAGTGACAATCATAGAATAAGTAATCTCTTCTGATTTTCTCACCAATCCCTCAGAGTGACGGCATGTCTGCCATGAAGAATAGAAAGTCAGCACTGATTTGAGGATGGTAAAACTACAAAAATCCTTCACTGACGCATACTGATGAAGGTAATCACAAAAAAACTACTGGGGCAGTAATACCGATGAAAATGTCAGTCAAAAGTGTCACTCTGTATTTCCATTAAATACACTAACCAGAGTGGCATTCTGAATATAGAATATAATGTAGAATAATAAAGTGAAATAATAAAAAAATATGTGACGCTTTGGAGATATGCAGACTATATAATGGCATCATTAAGTATTACATAAGAATTTAAGCATATACTGCCAATAATTTTTTACAACTAACTCATGATTCTGGCCTTAATTTCCATTTTGTCAAGTTTAACTTCAGAAATCTCTGCATTTTTTTGATGCATTCATTTTGGCTAAGACAGTCTTCTTAGAGTATAATCGTTTGTAGCTGTAAACTTTGTGAAGGTGAGGTACATGTTTAGTAGTGCCTGCAGAAATGATGAACTAAACTGATGTCAGGCTGATAACACTAATAGTGGCCAGAAAAAAATAGAAAAATGCATTAAATATCTTGGTCTTTCATTATTATTTTATCAAATGTGTCATTTACTATATTTTCTAGCTTTGTGGTGCTATTTCATGAATTTGTGTCTTGATTACATGCAGGAACATGACTTTGTTCTTTGTTTATTATTAATAATGTTTTTCAAACTCATCACTTTCTTTGTTATATTTGCATGTAAACAATACAATATTTACATTTTGACGCATTGAGTATTTTGAATTTTCATTTCATCCTGAATGCAGATTGCGTTTCATTTAACTAGTAACTGAATTTTGACTTGTCACACTGGCAAAACATTTGGGCTGAGTGTCAACTAATTGGTTATAGGTCTTCCAATTAAAAAAAATATTTTTTATATTATGTGACTCAACTGATAAAAATATGGTTAAATTGTTCAAATCTCCAATTCAAAATGAATGTATAATATTCTGCTCATGTCAGGGTTTGGGAAATGTCACGTAACTTATTCAAAATATTATGAAAGCTAGGGTTTTAGTTCTACTCATTTTGTATTATGCCTCCTGCCCTCCTAGCTCCATCTTGAGCATCCTTCTAACAATATATTCACCGTCCCTCCTCTGCACATGTCCAAACCATCTCAATCTGGCCTCTCTAACTTCGTCTCCCGAACGTCAGACCTGTACTGTCCTGATGTGCTCGTTCCTCATCCTGTCCATCCTCATCACTCCCAAAGAGAATCTCTGCATCTTTAATTCTGCCACGTCCAGCTCTCCCTCCTGTCTTTTGGTCAGTGCCACCGTCTCCAAACCAAACAACATGGCTGGTCTCACTACCCTCGTGTAAACCTTTCACTTTTGCTGCTACTCATTTGTCACAGATCAGTGATTTGCATGTTTGACTTCAGTTTTTATGCCAGATGCACTTTCTGACCCGACCCTCACCATTTATTCGGGCTTGGGACCGGCACTAGAAATACACTGGTTTGTGACGCTTAATGGCTGGTTTTTGAAAGACACTATCTGTGAAAATGTGAAACGCTTGCTAGCAACTTCATACATAAATCAACTGTTCTTGCAGCTTAACATGTCACACGCATAGGGACTCTAATACGAATTCCTGGATATCAACTATTCATTTGTCCCACTCGCTAAAGTGTCTTGATGTTGTTGATCACATGACATGGTTATGCTATATGTGAGGTTACACTGTATATTCAAGTGTAAGAAAACTACTTTCCACATGTGTTTTGTGTTGTTTTATTTAAAAGAGAATATAATCTAATTCTATTTTAGCAAAATGAGTTACAGTGAAATTGGCAGGTAGTAGATTCTACAGAAGATGGAAAGGAAGGAAAATATTCACTAAAAGTACAAACACACATACCTTTACTTTACTCTGTAAATGTGATGTAAAATGGCAGGGACCCTGCTAATTTAAAGAAATGATAATTCTGTCTATGTGTTATTAATGAGATGGGCTAAGTGGTAATTATTTATACATACATACAATTTATTCCCCCATCTTAATAATTATAATACTATATAATTATTCACTTATAATGGCTACACATTATATAGCTCTCATTCCGATAACATGAGAGAACATTGATTTATTTACGTGAAATAATATATGTAGGGGGACAAAAATGAAGCCACTCAGCTCCTCAGCCAACACAAAAGTCTTCAATGAGCTAACCCCCAGTCCAGCCAGCAATCCTTCTGCTGCCTGCTAGATAAACAGGGAAAGTTCTTGTGGCAGGGTGACCTTTTGTATCAGAATGATGCTTGAAACAGCCTCACCTCTGATAATCCAGGCATGCCTCACTGACTGAGTACTGAGCAAGCTTCAAAAGAGCATTTGATGAGTTACAAAGACATTAGCTAAGGGAGGCATCCAGCTGCTAAATAGGAGAGGTGCATCTGCTTCACTGAAGTACTATGTAAGTAAACAAAGCGATTACAAACAGAATCGGAGGAGGGACATAACACATGGAATAAACTCGGTGGGAAACAGGAAGAGAAAGAGGAACAGCTTGGTTTTGCCTCTGTAGAATGAAAGGATCACCAAAGAAGGAGACATTTATCCTCACTGAGGTGTAGCTGTTAGGGAGACACATCCTTGGCTATTTCACACAACACTGGACTGGACCTTCTATGGCCCGCTTTCACAATTGAGCAGAGGTCAGAAAACAGGGAGCAGCACTGCTTTAAAAGAGATTGAGAGAGGAATCCTCCATCTAAGATGGCAGGCCAATGGGGTGGTAAATGGGGGAGCAGCACTGCTTTAAAAGAGATTGAGAGAGGAATCCTCAATCCTGCATCATTTGTGATTCCAAAAGACTCTCTGAACTATACAAATGAACAGTGAAAGCTCTCTTGGTTCAAGTAATGAATGCAGGCAAGAATCTCCTGGTTCCCCCACCGAGTTCTGGCTGCTGAGGATATTGGCTGACCAGACCTGTTGGCTCCTAATGATGAAAAAAAGTGGCATGTGTGTGTGGGCAAATTGCACATGATGAGGTTCCCGTGTTCTTTGAAACGCCACTGTCAGAAAAATTACACATGCCGGTAATTTAATTGAGGTAGTCTGACAAACACAGTATTTACTCAACTAGTCATTACGTGTCTGAGACTGAAGAAAGGTCCATTTATCTTGTGCTATAGGCGCCACCTTACACTGGTATTTTGACTCCTGCTACTTCAATTAACTTAATCTTTTGATCCAATGCAGACAAAGCTTGTTATCGTACTATGTTCACTCTCATCTGGCAGATGCAATGCAGGACAAGATTGTTGTAAAGTTGCCACACAGATTTCACATTGATGTAGATTCCAAACCTAGGTTAATAAAAAATAAAAAATAAAATGATTTGGTTCAAACTGCTTCTTAAGGTTGATCCTGTAAGCCTCAGGCACAATGTGTTTCTAGATCAGTCCATTTAAAAATGGAATGCATACAACATCCAGTAGTGAATACTAGTGTGATTGAGATATTTCCAGGAGCAGAGAAGCTGAGTTCATGATAAAACCCATTTTTCTAAGTTGACTAAAATAGGACTCTGGAGCTGAGGAGGGTTAAACAGAGTACAGGGGGAGGTCTGCAACTGTGCTCACAGTTCAGGTGAAGAAGACGATTTGATATTAAGTGAAGGATGCAGAGGGTAGGTTTATGTAGGGATCACTTGGGATAAGGAGCAGCATGCAGCAACTGAAAGGTCTTCTCAGACTACCAGTCTTGTTGTGAAAACACCAGCACACTTGAACACACGTCACACAGACAGCATGGAGTGAGAGAATGAGGGCTTTGTTTCAGACACACTCTATGCTTTAGAGGACACGACCTCTTGTCTTTCTTTCTCCTGACTTCCACTTGCTTTTACTTTAATGAGGAGCAAAAGTCTGATTTTAAACTTCCAATGGCCTGCCATTGCCAAACATGAATGGGTCCCATATTTTTAATAAATTATTTTAACATTTTTATCTTGATAAATGTAGCGATTAAAACAAAAGCTTGAAAACACAATGGATATACTTTTCACCCAGAGCTTTAAGAATTATTATGTGCCTCGCTGGAAATTTCAATAAAGTGTTTTTGTAGCCCAGTGTCTCTGTGCTACAAAAACACAGCAGGGTTCTCTTAAGTGATGGCCAAAGAACACATACAGAACATGTCTGGAGGGCACAGCGATTTAGAAAAGAATTTAGAACAATTATATACCCTGAATATTTCAATACATACCATTTGAAAATTACTCACATATTTGATTATTTAACTCCACCCAACATCCAGGCTGACCTGATAATATAATAAAAAAATGGTTTAAAACTATTAATGACAAATAAATCACTAAATGGAAACACATTTTTACAGTAAACTGTTAATCACTAAACCTGATCTGAATTGGACTTTGCAAACAAAAGGCAACTATACCTGACACGGGTTGGTAAGGTCTTAATTTATATCAAATAAATTCCAGAGCAACACTCTTCTCAGATTCTGAAGAATGGCATCAGTCAGCTTTGCTTAGCGCCTGCTGTAGCACCCTCAAAATAGTCTAATTTTAAGCTTTGCTACTTTACTTTTGCCATCATCTGATGTGCTCCGAATAATAAGATGTTCCCTCTTCCAGATGGAGGCTTTTGTTCATCTTATTTTATCTAAGCATTGAAAAATGTATAGCAAATACACTATATTCTTCTCTCATGGGTTATTCTGTTATGTTGATTGTCTATTATTGTTATAATGCATGACACTTCATTCATTTACTCATTCACTCTGGCACCATTCAATGCTTTTTGTTAAAACCCAGAGAAAAAGTTGGTAATGTGAGGAAATAAAGGAAGATGCAATCATAGTGAATGAACTGTTCCTGAGCTCATGTGGTAATTTACATAACACAGTCAGGTTTTAGACATTGGGGTGAACCTCTCTCAATTATGCGTGTGAAGGACTGAGCCTTTCAAGGACGTCCCTTTCATAAACAACCATGCCACTATGACTTGCTACAAATGAACCTGTTTAATGATGGAACGTTCTAGTCAGGTGTTTTTGAGCATTCCACAACATTCCCAGTCTCTTGTTGCCCCTTTAACATGTTTGAAATGTGCAGCAGGCTTTCAGTTACATTAAGCATACATCGAGCATATGAAGTTGATGAGGGAAAATATTAAATAGATTGTCTTTGTACCTTTTCATTGAAATTACAAGGAAATCTACAACATTGTTACCGTCGCTAAGAATGTTATGTTTTACCATCAGTGAGTTTTGCCACTATACAAACAAACTATTGGATTCTTTGTATGAAAGTTTTACCAGAGGTGGCTCATGATCCATCTTAGATCTCAATAGATTGGACATCAGATTAAATATGGATTCAGGAATTTTTTATAAAGGATTCTTTAGCAGTTGGAATTCAATTTTGTGAGGTTTATACTTCTATATTTCCAAAATGTTAAAAGCTTAAGGTTTCAAAAACATAAGGTAAACAACCAGCATTTTACTTCAAATGTTAAAATTATGATGAGATATACAACATTCTAATCAATCCAGATTGCCAAAAGGAAATTTAACTGTTTTCTTGTGAATAACTTCAGAACAACTACGGATATCAACAAATCCAAATCCAAAACCTAGACACACACCTAGACACACAGTACATTCTTAAGGGGAAAAGCAATACAAATATCATACTAACTTTGGTCTGGAAGCATTTTTTTTAGGGTGATTGATATGCCAGTTCCCCCCATGCCAGGGGGATTGTTTGAGTCAGGGTTGTATTATAACAATGCTCACGTCATCTGTGTGGTGCATGCCTTGCAAAAATATATATATTATATTTGTACATCATTTTAAACTCCGACATCAGAGAAGAACCAATTAGGTTTTGTGGAACGTGAACTGATTTCATCACTTCTTTCTTAGGCTTTTCAGTCTGATGTCTCTCTGGAACTACCTACTTTCTTCTTGTCCTGTTTCTGTTCCTTCCCTAGCACTGTGCCTCAGAATCTGCTGTAGTGTCAAAAATAACTGCTGTTTCTGCTGCTTTCAGGAAGTAAAGCCATGCTATGTCCAATCATCCCAAGAAAGAGTTGCAGATTGCTCAACTCTGATTAATCATCAGCACTCCTGCTGCAGGCCATTATGGTTCCCCAAGAATAATTACTTTATGCCCCCCTCATCCCCAAAAGAGACAAAAATACAAGTAGACCAGTTCTATACACTGTATAGTATAGTCACTATACAGAACACATACAGAAAAATTTGGAAATGCAATTTTATCCGATAAAATGGATAGAAAATAAATTGTTACTATTATTGCTAAAACAAATAGATTAGTAAGAAAAAGTTAGTCACACATTAATGATGAAAAGTAAAAAACTGCAAACAAAATTTAAAAGCAGACTATGTCATACTACAGAAACAAGAAAAAAGGAAACCTTTTCAGACAAATATTGGAAAGTACAATCTTATTTAATAAAATAAACCAAAGAAATATTTGTATTATCAATATTGCTGCTGTTGTGAAAATAAATACATAGTACACAGTATAAATAAATAAAATTGAGAGTCATAAATCTTATCTCTGCAAACAGAGTATACATGATTCTAAAGAGGTCTAAAAAGAACAGGCATCCCTCAGCAGTTGCAGAAGGCTCCATAGACGCACATATCTACATTTCCTGACTGCAGAACCTGTTGTGAGTAGCGATATGGACCCAAACGCAGACACAGACCAAAGTGGATATGAATGAAGCAGGTTTTTTTGCTAGGAAAGTGAGGAATGGAGGTGGATGACACGGGGATGAAGCAGGCAGAGGACTAGAGGGCTGAGATGAGTGAGGGAGAAGGGTGAGGGCTGGCAGGAGGAAGCAGGCGGTAGTGGGTTGGAGAGCTGGCAAGCAGGCAGGCGAGTAGTGGTCCAGGAGTACTGGAGAGGGAAACAACAGTTTAGAACACAACCAACTTGGAAAGATCTCGAGACAAGGCCTGAAGCGTAAACTACCACTGAAGTGGATTCAACGATCTTGGGTGGGTGACGAGCCGGGGTAGATATACTGCAGGCTGATGAATTGATGAGAGGCAGGTAAACAGACTGGGACAGGTGATGAACTGATTGCAGACAGGAGTGTAGAGCCGGGAGCCAGGAGAGCCACGCCCAGGCCAACACACACACCCACCCAAACAAAACAAACACAGAGAGAGACAGACAGGGGAGCACTGGAAACACAGGGAAAACACTAGTGAATTGTCTGGTACCATAACAGAACCATTAGTGAAGTCATTGTATGACTTGAGCTTGAGAGCAAGTTCTTCATCGATATTGATGATAGCAAGGCCACTTAGACATTCTTGTCCCATTGATGAACACAGGTAAGTTTTACTCAGTATAAAGTTTGATAAACTTTGCTAAGCAGAGGCAACTGTTAACTGAGAAAGCTAATGCAATAAATAGAGCAATCCAGAGATTTGGACAGAGCTCTTGAAATTGGTTCGTTGAATAAATGTGAGCATCTCCACTTGTCAAGTCAAATCTGCTGTTTTTTGGGGCAAAATCTGAAATTCTCACTGAAGCTTTTACATTATCTGTCAAGTTTTAAGGCAATTGCAAACCACGGGGACTTTCTTAATTTTTAAAAATATTTTGGCCTACCTGTTTACTACGTATAGTATGATTCTTGTAATGATACCTACTAGTTGTGCTTAATCCTAAATTTAAGTAATTCATCATTAACATTATGATTGACGGCTGTATGTGTGTGTACATAACAGTGGAGCTGATCATCAATGCTCAGTGCGGGAGGATATTTTTATACACTAATACTCACTGAAGGATTATAATGTACGTCTTCTCTCCAGTTGCTGATTTCAGCTGCTCATTAAATTAGCTGTAATTTACTGGAACATCTTCAAACTGTAGAAAATACTTTTGAAAAGAAGCTTCATTTTATTGCTTTGGAAAAAAAAAATGTTTATTTCACAGCAGTGCCCATCCATCGAGGGAGATGATAAAATGTAATGTTATATGGCCCAGTTAGTTAGAGTGCCAAGCCTTGTAATTACACAAATGTGTGGGCAAAGGTTTTAGAAGCCCAACACTGTGACATGGCAGAATTTCTACACTGGTATTATTATCACATACCTGTTTCTTTTGCATAAACAATTGGATTCAACAGAAAAAAAGGTTACTTCTGTCTTGAGTGTTTGGAAGTAAACAGCCTGACAATTCTTAAACTGCAAAGCCAAAAACTACAAGACTATCCACCCTAATTACCAATGCCAACTCACTCCAGGATGCCGTATAATAAACAACCTCAAAGCCTGAGGGTATGTTGACACAGGAACCACCAACATCAAAAGTGTGCTTCAAGGTAAAAAGGAAACATAAAGCAGGGCATGTTTTAGTGGTCCAGGCCTACTATATGGTTTGCATCAATTGCCAATTTTAATTAAACATGAATTCATTATCAACAGTTGAGGGAATTATTTATTGGAAATTAGAACCTGGAGGTAATTGCGTGCCTTTATTTAATTTCTGACATTATGGAGAAAAAAATAAATCAATTCAAAACGTGAGACATTATTCTTTTAACATTATATATGTTTAATCTTCATTTTTTAGAGATGTGAGAATGAAACAGCAAGACGTTAAAGGCCTCTTTCTACATTCAACTGAATATCCTTCTGAATAGCCAGACAGGTTTTATGGACAGAAATAGCTAATAAAGATGACTGACTGCTGGTTATTTAGGGTTCAGAGTGAATGCTCATCATAGCCTCAAAGCCCCTGTGAGGACGAGTTGTTTGAACTTTTCTTTGATTTCGCAAACACCAGCACCATGTTTCATAATCGCAAGTTCCCTTACAAATTTTTGTGCCTTGTGAAATATTTAAGCAGGATGTCCTGCTCAAGTACTATGCCACAGTGATCATCTTCTTGTCTGGTATGTGTTGCATGATATGTCATTCTATCTACATGGCAGAGGAGGAAACCCTTGAGAGAAACAGGTGTCATTTACATAATACAGGTACAGAACTAGAAGTTGTTGTTAAATTTTATTATTATAAAACTATTTGCATAATGACATATCACGCTAACATTTCTAAATTGCGCTGGTCATGAGTAATGAATTACAAAATCTTCTTCATTCCTCCATAACTGATCAATTCCTCATTTACTGCATCTATTTTTAGAACATATCTGACTGCCGTTTCCCGCAAGTATAATGTTCAATGTCGGTCCGACACGACAACTATAAAGTATGGAGCTAATATTTTTGTCTATTTTTAACATTTTGTTTGCTAATTTAATGGTCTGCCTCCTCGAAAAATTTTCTTTGGTCAATAATTATCATGTAAGCGTAATTGAAAGCATGCAAGCACGTTTTACACTGTTCCAGATTTCCATCTATTTCTGACATATCCCCGCTACTTCCAACTGCAGAACTCTAGAGATATCTCTGGAGAAAACAACTTAAAGAAGGCCCAGAATGGCTTTATTGCTGTAATTCAAGAGTCTGAAAGCCACAATATTCTAAAGTTTTTGAAAAGATCTACGCATGGGGCATGGGGGTTAATTGATAATGGTTGAATTTTCATTTTTGTGTCATTTCTGACATTAAGTTTTTTTTTTTAAAGCTATAGATGACACACAATGTAGTGAAAATAAGGAAAGATATTAAATTTTTCCGTACCACTCCACATGCCTTACCACCTATATTTTTTTAATATGATAATGAAGGAGTTTACCTGTGACGACCATCATGTACCTAATTCATATCTATTCCTTTGTGTTCAGAGTCATTCCTTTTTCAATCTAAATGATACGTGTCATCAATATGAAAAAAAGAACTACTTCATGTTTCAAATCATTAGCTGTATCTTCGATCCGTTTCTACAGATACAATCTGGTGCAGATATAAAGGGCATCCTTGAACATGGATGGCTGGTGTCTATCTTACTTGTATCTACTATAACTATCTTTAAATTAGATGCGAGAAGAAAGTTTAAAATCTAATTTAAATTCACATTTA
>KV751346.1:12391524-12402702 GCA_001698575.1 Mola mola
GGTCAGGTGTTTAAGTATCTTGAGGTGTAGCACATCACAGTCATCTGAAACCTCCTCAAAGTTAAAGCAGCTGAGTTGATTGTGTCTTCAACACTGGATACTCTTGAAACATACTAATTCAACCACAGATGTATAGGAGCATCTAGAAAGTGAACATAAAGACGATGGCCCATTCAATCCAAAGAGAATTACTCACCTTACACATAACACCAAAAGGAGACTTCAGAGATATTCTAAAACACTTTTCTTAACTTAACGAAACTTTTCACTGAACTGTGTCAAATGGCGGATTGAGAAAAGCAGAGTGTCTTGAGGCATTATATCTGTGTGTATGCACCTGTGGTGTCAAAGGAAAGAGAAACTCTGAAGATGGAAATCTGCAGATGGGCAAATCAGCTTAAATGCATAAACAGTTGTGTTTCTCCTAACTGCAAGTTTCCACTCACTTACACAGTATATGCTCATGACTTTTTTAATTTACTATTTTTAACTGGAGGAAAGTTATACAGAGAAACATAAGACCTTGATAGATGGAAAATTTAAAATAGTTATAATCAGTCTTGTTTGCATTATCTTGATGTCTGTGATGTCAGTTTAATAATTTTTATTTCCTCCGAAAATGCCATCTTTTGAAGCAAGGCTGAGTGGCGCTGTAATCTAAGTGATACAAGTACAAAATGGCATTTTAAGGTAACATAATGATACAGTTTTAAGTAGTTTTAATGAAAACCCTATTTTGAACCTTATATTCCATTAGTGTCTATAGATCTTCATAATATTAAATATTGGACATAAAAACATTTTTTGATTTTTATAAAAGTGCAGCAATGAGATATATTTCTAAGAAAGTGCAAAACAAGAGATAACACAAGTAATTTGCCAGTTTTTTTTTTTATTTTGTTTTTTTCAGTAATTCCATTAATAGGTCAAAATAATTGACTTATCGATATTGAATATCTTAATTTTAGGTTACAATTTCTTTTCACTTTTTTGTCTATGCAGTTAGAAAAAAAGGAAAGAAAACCGTTTTTTTCTTTATTTTACCTAAGAGACATGTTATTCACAACACAAGCCACAAGAGAAATGGGGGTAAGCAGGAAGGAGAAGCATTATCTCTATGTCAGCATTTGTTTTGATGCAAAACCTGCATCGCAGCAAAAAGCTTTTGTGAATTAGGGGCTAAGCGTTTTGATGTCTGTGTTGAAGATTCCTTTTGCCACAGGTGAAAACTTAAATTTGCTGTTATCAAAAAACTAGGCCACTGTTGCTTTTCTCCAAAATTTATCTTCCTTTACACTTGTTCAAAACGTTAGCTCTCAGAATTGAACAATGGAACTTTGGGGAAATACGAATGATTAAAGATTCTAAGATGGGTAGGAAGGTCTATATATGAACACGGGGGAG
Source organism: Mola mola (assembly GCA_001698575.1). Classification (NCBI taxonomy): domain Eukaryota; kingdom Metazoa; phylum Chordata; class Actinopteri; order Tetraodontiformes; family Molidae; genus Mola; species Mola mola. The sequence continues at coordinate 12,392,929 of KV751346.1, forward strand.
GGGGGGGGGGGGGGGGGGGGGGTTGGAAGAAAAATCCTAGCACATTATCTAACTCGTCTGTGGAGAGGAAGGAGAAAAGATAAAGAAAATGGTGTATGAGAGGAAAGGGATTGTGGAGTATGAAAGGTGAAGATGACAGAACTCATCTGTAGATTGGCTGTTTTGTTTAACCACACGTGTCTATATATGAGGCGCATTCTGAAGCTTTTCATTAGATCCCATCTGGAAATGCCATCAAAGCAACACAGATGCTATTATAATATGTTGTTGAATATGTGTGCATCAGAAGAGAATCCAATGACACAAATAGGTAAAAAAAAAATGAGCACAATGTTTGAAATATAGCTGTGTGTGATTACACACAGTATAATCAGATTATCATTTCCTATAATATCTTTGTTGTTACTCTCAACTTGTTAAATATGCTTAATTATGTATCATTGCTTCAAACTATGGCACGCTTACCCTTCTAGTGTCAGTTTTGCACTTGTAGGGCTTAGTAGTCAAGTAGGTCAGTTCTGGTTAGACTCTCTAAAGAAAAAAGCTTGATGAGAAATATTTCTCACAATAGGTTTGTTATGTTTTAGGAGTTCATAATTTCGCTACACTACATAACATAAATGATCTGTGTGAACCACCCGAGCATCGCAAAACATGTCCTGACTCAGACATTTCTCACTATATTCCACAAATGATGCTAGAGCAGTAACTACAACATCATATTTGGAATCTAATATTGACATTCAGTCACTATGTCTTCTTTTATTCTTACGTCCATGTTGCTATTTACAGCAGCAAATTTCTAAAACCTAAAATGAAACATTACAATTTGAGCTTAATCTACCCTGGTTCCTGCGGTGAGAATTTACTATTCCTCCAAATGTTCCAAGCCCCTGGGGAAAAATACAGTAGGAGCGTGGCCAAATAGAAGAATGTAATATAATAGACAACCATAAAAGTCAGGAGTTACTTTTTTTGTGTATTCTGTTTCCTGTGTGAATTTGCCTGAAAGGAGTTGTGAAAGACATGAAGTCAACTTAGAATGGAATGTGAAAATGCAGAAAATGGAAAGCTTGAAGTTGAATGCAGTAGCCAAGTCCAGCATTTGCCTACTTTCTCTGGAACTTGCTAAGAAAGACAGCTGAGAACAGTGTTTAGTTATTCATTATGCTATAATGAACCTCATTTAAAGTGAAACGGCATTATAGCAAAGACGTCCATCAGGGACCATGAGGGAGACAGAGATGGAGAGTAAGGAGAAATATAAATGTATCCCCTCGGATCCAATTTCAGTCACTGTGGCTGACCAATCACCCACAATGCACAATGGTCTTTGCTTTGGCAGGTATATGTTCAGATCAATAAGTGGTAATCGTTACTAAGTGTGTACTGAAAAGAAAAATGAGTCACAATAAAACGCTGATCTTAAACTGTCCCACACTATACCTTATGTGGCATGATATAGTTAAGAAAGAAAGCTATGAAAACAAATCAAGGAATTGAATTTGTGCAGAATAGCATCTTAATATAGCTAAAGATTGTGTTGGTTGTTTAATTAAATGGTCAATATCAGGCGGTGTTGCCAATTAAAAACTAATAGAGAAAATCTATACAAAACCCTGTGAAAACAAACCAAAGAAAAGAAAAAAAAAAGGTCATCACTGAGATCTGCCAAACCACATAATAGTCACCTAAAAATGCAAATGGAGGTGAACTCACATTCGGATCACACAAGTTATGTCTACCAGTCATCTTCCTATTGTATGCATCGGCTAAGTTAAACCGCCTAATAAAGTAAAATCTAGCACAGAAAATCCAAATGAAGACAATTAAGCTTTTCCTGTGTGAACAGTCACAGGAAGAGAATCTTGAGTTTTGATTGGAATAAACGTTTTGCAGTTTTGTGTCACAGTGGTTCTGGTCCGCCAGCATAAAACCTTGGCATGTAATGGCCTACCTAGTCCTTGATATATTATGATGGTTCAGCCAAAAAGCAGAAAACCTGAGTTCTAAGTTGCCTTCATGTCTTCTAGCAATTAAAGCCTTCCTTTTAGCAAAGCTCCCTGGTCCAGAGCTATGAGGATCCCATCATGGTTTTGTGGCGGTTATGGTCCAAGATCTGGAAGTCAGCTCTGGTGAGGACAAAATGGAGGAACAGAGGCTTTCTAAAGGCCTGCCAGGGATGAAAGTATAGCTTTGCCAATCAAACAGTCTTGAACAGAGCCATTTTTCCTACTCTAGTTTGGCTTTGACCATTAAAAGAACCCAAAAAACAAAGCTATGAGACACATTTTCTTGGATAGATTAAATATTTAGTCGTGTTTCACAGAAAAATTTTGCTGTGTGGTGTCAGAAAAGAATAGAAACTTTAAAGTGGCACTTTGATCATGCATAAAACTCATACAGTATATTTTGCTTAAACTGGATCCTCTGATGTAATTGCAAGAGTATTAAATAAACTCTATTTATTGTTTGTTTTTAAGCTGCTGCTGTTTATTTATTTTTGGTGGTTTATAATAAAACCTAATAGCTTAGAGGGGGAAAAGAATTTTAAATAGAAAACAATGTTTTCTCTCAGGGTGGTTTTTAATTATTTGAATAGCCTATTTACTCAACAAAATTAAAACGAAAGCACCCTGCCCTTTCTGCCTATTGCGTGCACTTAAGAGAAAGCATTAAATCCATTTCAAATTAAACAATCTCTGAAACTCACAAAGTTTCCAGTACTATGTTATATGATACCAGAAACAGTATATTTTAGAAAGTGTTTATCGTATTATAACAAAAAGGTCAAATAGGACATGCAACCCACAAAAGTTAAAAGCATTTTTTCATTTATTAGAACTCCTAAATAAATATTTTAATGATTCTTATATTAAAATTTTAACAAATGCAGCAGTTTGCAGTTAAATAAGCATCTACAGCAAAATACGCTGATGATGTCAGTGTTGAAGCTGCTGCTTTTGATGTCATTTATGGGACTGTTAAAATTAGATAATTATGTTAGTGGAGTGGATAATCCTTTTCACTTACATAAATTAGAAATGGTTCAGTTTTAAAATAGACGCAACTTGTTTGGAACATCGTGACTATGACTGAAACAGTAGAATAAAATATTTTCCATATTCAGTAAATGTCTATGTTAAATTTGAAACAAAGATGTATTTTGTATCTTGATATGTAACCATCTCATGAATTTTATAGAGTGTTTTTGTTAGGTTTGGCAGTGTTTATTTGTACAGAAAATACATTCACAATTGTTATTGCATGCTACTAGAACAAGAGAACATAAACAGTCATAACTGTTTCTATGAATTTTACTGAAATTGATGAAAGTGATGACCAATGTCACAGTAACATCCCTGATCGTTACGCAAAGAAAAAACAAATTGCTCTGCCAATTTCAGAAAAAAAAACCCACTGCAAAAAACAATAGTTATTTAGGAAAAGTCCCGACTTATCAGGTTAGGATAATGTTATTTAAGGTGTTATGTTGCTTTAAAATGGCCGAAGCAGGCCAAATTTCTGCCTTATGTAAAGGGTTAATATGCTTATCTCATTGAAAATAAAACACACACAGAAAACACGCAAAGAAGTCTGTTTTTATTCACACCGTGAAGGCCTACAGACCGTCAATGGCTGGTGATGCAGGATCCCCCCACAGTCTAGCACACACACACATTGTTGACATCATTTTAAAAAGGTTTGACTAAAAATAGTGGTGTTTTGTTGCTAAATGCTTATTACTTGGTAAATTTTGCAGAATTATCAGTATTTTGTGCTTGTTGACTCACTTCTTCAACTTTCTTCTTCTCTTTCAGACATCTTCACCAACTTCCAAACCATTTACTTACAGCGGAGGAAGGGCCTCCACCCTCCAGGCACGTTGTGTACATAGGTTTAGAGTGGATTGCCAGGTCAGACTCAGAGCTGAGGTCAGTTTTTTGGGGGAGGGGGGCTAGTGGCCGCAGGGCTCTAAGCAGCCGCTTAGTTTGTTTAAAGGGAGGGCCAGCTCTGGTCACTGTGTCTGTTAAAGCGTATGGGTTCGTATGGGAGCCACAGCAGGGCTCTGTTTGATTAACTCTCTGCAGACTGGTGTAACATTGATGAAATCAAATCTGTCAAAATAACTCCACGACCAAATACCATTTGTATGTGAAGGTGTTAAAATCTACTTTGGTTGACATTAACTAATTTAATTGACTAATTGAAGATTGAAGAATGAAGAAGAATCATTCAATAATCAATAATCAATCAATAATTAACCACATTTTTAACAGCAGAATGTCAACATTACGATTTTGGCCGTGCATATGAATGGTTTCTTTTTTTATCTGTTTGGATGTGATACACAATCGAAGTGTGCACAGGTAGTTTTATTTTGAAAATAGGTTGATTACTCCATTTCTAGGACTGACTTCCTGCCAGGCTGACTCTGCTTTGTGCTGCAAAACTAGACTAACCGTGTTTTTTAAACAGAGCAAAGAAGAGAGGGATGCTTCTGGAATGCCTCTCCAGCGCACTCTGGAACCTCTTTGACATCACAAGCGTCATCTAGTGTGGCCCAATCATCTCCAGTGGCCACAATGAAACCTGAATGCAGCACAGCTTTACCAGGTGGAATAAGTGCGTCATTTTATGTACATGTTTTTTCCTAAATGCATGAAGAATGTGTATGATGGTGTGCCCTGTGCCCAAAGTTCTGACTGCTGTACTGGGCAAACACGTCAAAACAGAAGATTAAAATTCAAAGGCAAGGGTTCAGGTTGGCAATTAGTAGGCTGACTGACTCGTCCAATGTCGGCACGTGACTCATCTTGCCTTTGTTTTTGCTACTTCTTTTATGTCCCATCAGAATAGAAATGTGTGGAGTTTGGCTGAGTGAGTCTCAAAACAGCGGAGATGGTGTGGGTGGATGGCAGCCTCTGACTACAAATGAGAGCACACAAACGCAGAGTCTAATCCGTCAAAAATGTAATGGGCGCATCCCTGCAATGTCTCTTTATACCGATGTGAATGTTTTGCCTAAACACACACACAAACATCAGCGGTCATTCACTCCCACACACAAACAGGAATGGAAAACGAAAAGGGGCCAATGCATAAAGCGTGGCGTTGATCTAATTCTAATGCCCTTATGAGATTACACACACAGGCAGCATGAGACATGTTCATAGCAGTGTACTGAGATATGCTCTGTCGAGTTCAACTTCCCACAATGTGCACACAAATGCAGTAATGCTAATAAAGGCTGACAACATGTATACAACCACACATATTAAGTATTTAGAGGCAAACCTTTATAAACCCTGGCCTCTTTCACCCTGTTGCATTCACTTTGAGATACATTTCTGCAAAATGTCCGATGAAAATGAGGAGTACATGTGAATAAAGGATTAGGACTGTAGACGGTTATATGCATGTAATAAATGCTGATTGGTGCCCTGCTGCAACAGAGAATTACATGTGTCAAGCAACCTATCGTCTCATCCTACCCAGCCAGCTTTCTCTCTTCCTTACACAATATCCATATAAAATGCCTGCCAGCAGGTGTCTTTTGATTCTGTTAAATGATTCTTTTTTTTTTTTTTTTTTAACCACCAATTGAACACGTGTACACAAAAATGGGAACGCAGTATTCATAGTTCATTTTCTGAATGTATACATGATTTCAACCAATTGACACCAAGCGTGATGCATCCTATTATAAAAGCTGCATGGTTACAGGTTACGGCCATCAAGCATGGGTGGACAGCAACTTCTACCTCGTGGTTATGCTCTTTGTTGAAACGAATCTGCCTTTATGCCATCTTGTGTGCTATAAAACAAGTGCTTACCCTGTGATGCGTGGCAGTGTGTCGGTGGAGAAAAGGGCAAGTGGAGGTTTGTCTCGCTCAATGAGCCATATAGTGTATTGACCACTTTGCTTGGGATGGAGGAACACAGCCATGTCTAGGCTGCAGGGACCCTGCTCCCCCCGCAGCCAAGGACTTAGCACCCAGGGACCACCAAAGGCTGACCGGTTCACCCAGAGGAACTGACCTGAGTGGAGGAGAAAAACAAAGAGCCATAAATAGCAACGTACTAAGAAACACAGCCGGATACCGGACCAGAGAACAATAGATCACACTCTGACAGGCAAAATACATGGAAAATTCCAATTCCAATTCCAATTCCAGTGAACATGTTTTGTGAGCAGAATCAAAATGAGTAATGGGGCAAGAATTAAAATAGCTTTGACTCACTCAAAACTACTTCAGGAGGAGTAACTCTTGAAGAATATGCAAAATAATCAAGTTACTTTTGAAAAGAAAAGTCACCCCGTGCTCAAATAAGGTGTTTTCTAATTTAAAATGATAATCACCTACAAACTGTCAGTAGCTGAAAGTGGCGTGTTTGTGTGTGGGGTGGCTGGTGGGATGGGGTTGGGGAATCACAAAGAATGAAAGGATGAATATTCATTTTGAATATGCTCACTTAAGAAAAGTTGTGCTGATGAGAGGAAGCGAAAATATGCAAAGCAGAAATCTTGCAGAATAAATCATTTTTGTACCAGGAAAAATCATTAAAGATGAACTCGTCCTCATGGCGCTGTGTGTTTTGCTTGCCACCATGAGGTGCACTGGCAACTGCTGTTACACTTGTAGAAATACACTTGGAAATGTTTCACAATGCAGGCTGATTTTTTTTTCCATCCCCCCCTTTTTTTGGTTGTTGCAATTTCCAGGCTGCACTGTTGCCTTTAGATCATGGTAATACAAGTGTTCCAAGGGTCAGATGTATCAAAATGTATTTCTCTAATTGGGACACACGTGTGCCCTAGTGTGTTTTAGCAATTGCAGGGAAGCAGCCTTTTGCAATTAGTTGTGCATGCAATTTATATGTTGATACCCTTTAGATTAAAGAAGAATGGGAAATTAATGCTGTGCAAACTTGTGTTGGTGAGAACATTGACTCTTTTTCAATCTCATCTTTTCTTCAGTCTTCAATTACCTGATCTATGTCAACATACAGTATGTTATACAGTATAATACAGTGTAATTATAGTATAATTGTAATTCTATACTGAAACATAGTAACTCATTATTGACTGCTGACTTCATTCAGAATGTCAAGGAAATTTCACATTGTTTTTTTTATGTTGGAGGCAGAACCACAGGTAACATCATCTCAGTTTTTAAAAAAAAAATAATATGTTATTATGATGATTGATTCTAATTATGATGGATTGTTGGTCTAAACTGTTTAAATAGCTGCAAGGGTAACACTAAAGATAACTGAATGTGGCAATACATTTGAAATAACAGAGCACTTCATCACACAGGGATTAAATTATTTGTTTATATCTGAAAAATGACCTTTTTCAAGTAGTTATCCTCTTTTTTTATCCTTCCTTCATATACAATCCTTTCCCTTATCCTCCGAGGTGACTGAAAAGCTAATGACTTTGGGCCCTTCAAATTGGAGTACTACAGTTAAGCCTCATTTGTTCTTCCTTCCACATTTTCATGCTCCTTATAAAAAAGGCCCAGACAATTTGGCAAGCACAGTCTGAGTGCTTACAAGTTTTCAGGTAATGTGGAGCATACACATTTTCTACACACCCAGCAATGTGTTGATGTAACAGTTGTAAGGCTTGTTGTAAGGATTCAGGTCTTAAGTCAGAAAACTAGTCATTCTTGTTTCCCAGTCGAAATAAGATGCAGATACCGTATACCTGCTTGTACGCAATTATCGACAGGCTACAAATTATAACAACTCTGCTAAGGAGAGACTGCTTTTCCTAGTATCCTGCCTAAGCTTCTTCTATGAGTAGTCTAACAGAGCTCATTTACATCACCATTTCAACTGACCATCCGCCCCAATCTGCATAGTGCCACATTGATAGGAGTTTGGTTTTTCATTATTATGATGAAAATATTAATTGGACAGTGTAATGGCAACAGAAAAGTGACAACATGAGCAGTTCGCTCCTTGTAAGCACCACTTTCATAATGTTATTCATGGTGCCACTGGGAAAAAAAATCCACAGTTAAATTAAGGGGTAAATAAAGCCATCCAGAAGCAAGGCAGGAAGAGGAATTGCATATCTCACTATCCCCAGGTTATTATGAAAGTTCAGACGTCAAACAGAAAAAGAAATTACCTTTTGAAGAAGCAAAGAACACATAGACAGAGAGTAATATAAACAGAGGTAACCAAGAAAAAAAAAGATGGGCATTCACTTAAATAAAGATGCTCCAGTGTGTGTTGAAATTGCTACTGTTAATACTTGATGCCACTTATTCCCTTGGATGACAGGGTTCAAAATAGGCATTAAGGGAGTACTCACACCAGGACAGGAAGCCTTGTATTGTGCCCAAACAAGATTATCCCCTCTCCCACCCTCACAATGGCCTGCGCTTACTGGAGCCTAAGCCCTTGACATCTATGTCACTATGTGACATTTTTGCTTTCTGTGCTGTCACGCAACATCTTTCCAAGAAGGATCTGTCCAGCATACGATGCCAAATCACAACATAGGGCAGCTGCATTACATAAAAAAACCCGGCTTTGGGGTGGTCAGATGTATGTGGGCAAAGTCTGAATCACCTAATGTGAGTACACACTGCCAGTACAACTTATGTTTAGTTTGACTTCAGCTCTGAGAGAACAATTTCCTCGGTACAAATGGAATTCTTGTATTTGTTTTTGCTTTGCTGAGCCATGTCACTACATTCTTCTTTTCCATTTCATTGAGACCATGTGGGCACATCTACAGTGTTAGTGATATTCTTCCTTACTTACTAGTTTTAATTTTGAGACGTTCATTTCAATTAGTTTTTTTTTTTTCCCTGAAAGATTAGGCGAACATTAATCAGGAGGTTTTTTTTGCTCTTCTTTTATAATCCAAACAAGTATTTGCCCTGCAGTTGGCCAATTTTTCTGTAGTTAATGGAATATGTTTGAGGGCCAGTCTCATTCATTGGTGAATTTTACCTCTAGTATTGATATATATAAAAAAAAAAAAGAAAAAGTAATTTAATTATTGCCTCTCTATGGAAGAGTACAAGCCTAAAAGAGCAGGAGCAGCAACATTTCAATCCAAAGTGTTGTATTCTGCATCATTGAATCAAGTCGGTAAACTCTTTTCTCAATCTGTGCAGTTACAGATTCAATCAACTGAGTCTCTTGATGACATGGCATACCAAATCAGACCAACTGTTGTTGAGGGCAGAATTTCCTCAGATAATGAAAATACAGCTAAAGGCCTGACAGAGGAAAGAAAACAAAACCATCCAAAGTTTATTCTCTGCCAAATCTTCTTACAGAATACTGAATTTAAGCAGGGCCAGCAGAAGCTTTTTAGGGTCCCCACAGTTTGACTGCCTGACATTTTAATTTGCAACCCATTCTTTGGCACAACCTCCTGACTGTCTGTACCGCAGAGAGTTGGTGTGAAAATATGTTCAGCATCTGAGATGCCTCAGTCAACATTTTTTCACTTAGAAACCAATGTCTGATACCTTGAATTTTAAGAAGTTCAGAGCTGTGGCATTTTGTGGTTTTGAGAGTAGTTTGTAACTTGTTATTTTTACTTGTTATTTTGCCTGCATGACCGGGACATTTAGGTTCCTGATTGGTGGACTCCTTTGCTAAGAAAGCTTATTTAAGGGAGAAAAGATTAATTTCACAGAAAGACAAATCATGAATGAACGAGTGTTGACCCCACAGTCAAATGTCTATAGTGTCACAATATCAGATGTTCCTCATCATTCCTGTTAAGTGATTAAC
>KV751346.1:12402726-12416871 GCA_001698575.1 Mola mola
CATTTGTTTATTGTTAAATTACATTAAACAAAACATTTGTTGTTCACCTGTTGCTCATGAGGCATTACATTAGCCTGAAAGCAGCGCTTGTCTTGAGCAAATGCTAATGTTAAGCCCTGCATATAATGTTAGTGAGCATGGGATGAAGAGTATTTTTGTGAGTCTATTGTTGTTGGATTCATCTCTAACATCATATCTGACTTTTTTTTTTTTTTTTTTTAGTTATTTTGTTTTCATTTTAAAAGGACTGATTTTGGGGCAGACAAGACAACATCTAAATACACCACTGACATTTTACAACCTGATGTTGTTTATGTACACATAAAGCTGTTCCTTAGAAAAATAATCACTCATTTCATTCATCGTGTTTGTGTTTGCCTAATAAACATCCAGTATTTCAGCTCAACTTGTCTCCATGTACGCAATTTCTATTTCTTTGGCTACTAAATGCTCCAAATGTTCACCAGCCAGTTTCTAACCATGTCTGCCTGTTTGATGATGAGCAGGTAGTGTGGTTGAGTGTTTTACAGCACTTCTGTTGTCTGCAATGGCCAAAATAATGCAATAACAGCTAGGAAATGGAATCATATGGTAAACAGCTAAAAAGTGAACTGAGTCTCATTATAGAGCCCCACGAAAGCAGGAAAAAACTGCAGAGATTCGTTATTATTACAGACGCTGTGAATCTAAATGTGTGTTTTAATTAATTAAGAACTTGATCACTTGAATTATTTTGCTGTTATTACTATTTAGCAGTTTTATAACATGTGATGGTCATTTAATATAATAATGTGACTTTTGCTGATGAAAGTAAGTTTAAAATACATAATGCTAAAGTAGGCCTTCATTTATTTCAACACAGGTACAGAAGAAGCAATGGAAGCAATACTACTACGAGATAATGGTAAATAGTGAAGACAGTCAATTCTACACTAAAAAGACAAAAAAACATGTCCAACTCTGCCATGAGAATGCTGTAACTTTGCACCCACTTACATTTGTGTGTTGTCAGGAAAGCAAGTAGAAAATACTGATAAAAAGGCAAAATTGTCTTGTCTTTATTGTTGCCAACTATTCCTGAAAAGCAGTTAAAGACGCACGGATAAATATTGCATAGTTACTGAAAGTTAAATATTGTTTTTTCAAAGAAAACTATCGGTAGTCTGAATAAATGAATAATGTTTATAGATGTGTTACTGAAAGCAGCTCACTCTCAGCTGCTCAGTAGAGCTGTTCATGTTAGTGAGTTCACATCTTTATGCGATGTTGGGCTGCGTTTTGAAGAAAATGCAGACTTTGGTATAAGAATTTATTGTGATACAGGTAGAGAGTGCAAAAATTTATGGGTCATCACCTCCAATAATTTGTAAATGGAGTGCTTACAGTACATACTGTAGTAACTGAATGTTGTTTGCATGCAATATTTCATAAACATTTTATTCAACACAACATCTTATTCAGACACTGATGATTAGCCTCGATTTACAGTACATCATTTTTTTTAAAGTTAGAGCTGTGTAAAATCCTTCTACGGAAAAGAAGGCAATAAAAACTGACATATGCCATCGCAAAAATACAACATTCAGTTTTAGCTCAGACATCAGATCTGTACTTGATCATTGTTGTGTAAGAGAAATAATACACTTGTTTCCTATTTATAGTGTTGGTCACAAGGTTCGTTTTTCTAATTTTCTATTTATGGTTACAAATTGAACTGGTGTCAGAAGTCAAGCTGGCCTCAAACAATGAGATAAAGAGGGAACTGGCCTTACGCTACCAAGATTTGTTTCACCAGATGCAAATATGTGGATTTGACATCACAGGGCATGCCCACATGCTTTCATTATGTACAAATATTTAAGAATTTTGCAGGACAAGGTGGCTCTTTGTAGCGGTACTGAAGCCATGACATCATTATATGATTAAAAAAAAAAGTCTGTTTGTGATAAATTCAGTAAATAAGATAAATATTATAATTCATGCAATTTTAGTGTAATATGTACTGAAAACATAGCAGCCATTGAAACTGATGAATAAAGAGCTTTACATTGGTACCTTACTCACCCACTGACACACATTCGGATACTGATGGCAATGGAGAGACCATGGGAGGTGCTGGAGTTTTCCTTAGTTAGAATACAGTCTGAAGCCCAAGGAGGCTTAAATGTAATGAGGGTAAGAGCTGGCGGTTGAACTCAGAGATTAATGGGCAGCCCACTACACCTCCTAATTCACAGCTGCCACAATTTAAGATGGACTGTAGACTACACAAGTTTTAAACCCTAACTGATGAACAAATGTCGGTTTTTGTTTTCTTTAATCTCAAACAAGGACCCATGACAAGATTCAAAAATAGAAGTGGATCACAGAGTGATATGATAAGTCTAGAATTAGGCTCAATGGCTGATGTTGATGAATGTTTAGCAACATCGTCAAATGTGAGACGTCCTTCTTGTTAGCTCGTGTGATCCCACCAGGAATGTACTGATAAAATCATCCAGTTTTTCATCTTAAGACTCAAACATGTCTGATATTATCAGGAAGGATCTGATTGGTCCAGAGGTCCAGTGCCTGAAACATAAAATGCTGACATAGAAATATTTTGAACACTCTAAAATGTAGTTATTTTGAAATTTGTATTTTTGGCAGCATACAATAATGTGTACAACAATACTGAAAAGCAGTTCAGTGGTTTACTAGTGTAACATCTGTTAAATGTATCAGTTCATTTAAAGAGTACATCTCAATCTATTATTGTGTTGAGAGCCATCATTCTATTGAACCATGCATTCCTAGAGCCCTCACCTGTAATGATTTTATGAACTTCTTCAATAATAAAATTAGACTTATCAGAGAAAATATCCTACACTCCACAGATTCCAGTTCAGCAACAGGAATTATAGAGGCTGTTATTAGTCCTGATGTGTGTTTGGAAAGCTTCCATCCAATTGACCTTAAGGAACTAACGACAACATTATCTTCATCTAAATCATCAACCTGTATACTAGACCCCATACCTACTAGGTTGCTCAAAGAGGTTTTACCCCTAATTAGAAATCCACTACTAAACATTATCAATCTATCCCTTGTAACAGGTTATGTGCCCCAGTCATTTAAAGTAGCTGTAATTAAACCGCTCCTAAAAAAACCTACCCTAGACCCAGAAGTTTTAGCCAACTATAGACCAATATCCAACCTCCCCTTTCTTTCAAAGATTCTAGAGAAAGCAGTAGCGAAACAACTATGTGGCTTTCTTCAGTATAATAGTCTATTTGAAGAGTTTCAGTCAGGTTTTAGAAAGCATCACAGCACAGAAACGGCATTGGTAAAAGTTACAAATGACCTCCTCACTGCATCTGATGCGGGACTTATCTCTATACTAGTCTTATTAGATCTTAGTGCAGCTTTTGACACTATCGATCATCACATCTTACTACAGAGGATGGAACACCAAATTGGCATTAAAGGATCTGCTCTAAGATGGTTTAAGTCCTACCTATCTGATAGATATAATTTTGTTCATGTTAATGATGAATCATCAAGATATGACAAGGTTAGTCATGGAGTCCCACAAGGTTCTGTGCTTGGACCATTACTATTTACTCTATATATGCTTCCTGTAGGTAAAATTATTAGAAAGCACTCCATACATTTTCACTGTTATGCAGATGACACACAACTATACTTATCAATGAAGCCAGATGAAACCCATCAGTTAGCTAATCTACAGTCATGTCTTAAGGACATTAAAAACTGGATGTTTCATAACTTTTTAATGTTAAACTCTGACAAAACTGAAGTCATTGTGCTGGGCCCCAAACACATTAGAGACTCATTATCCAGCAACATAGTTAATCTGGATGGCATTGCCTTGGCCTCCAGCACCACTGTCAGAAACCTGGGTGTTATCTTTGACCAGGAGCTGTCTTTTAAATCACATGTTAAACAGATTTCAAGGACCGCCTTCTTTCACCTCCGTAACATTGCTAAAATCCGGCACATCCTGTCTCAACAAGATGCAGAAAAACTAGTTCATGCGTTTGTTACTTCCAGGCTGGACTACTGTAATTCTTTATTTTCAGGTTGCCCTAACAAAATTTTAAAAACTCTTCAGTTAATCCAAAATGCAGCAGCGCGTGTACTGACTAGAACTAATATCAGAGACCATATTTCCCCCATACTGGCTTCTCTGCACTGGCTCCCCGCTAAATTTAGAATAGAATTTAAAATCCTTGTTCTCACCTACAAAGCTATTCATGGTCAGTCACCATCTTATCTTGAACAGCTCATAGTACCCTATCGCCCATCCAGAACCTTACGCTCCCAGGATGCAGGGTTATTGGTGATCCCAAGAATTTCCAAAAGTAGAATGGGAGGCAGAGCTTTCAGCTATCAAGCTCCTCTCCTGTGGAACTATCTTCCAGTCTTGGTACGGGAGGCAGACACACTCTCTGATTTTAAGAGTAGGCTTAAAACCTTCCTTTTTGATAAAGCTTATAGTTAAGGCTGGCCTATCTAGCCCTTAGTTATGCTGCTATAGGCTTAGGTTGCTGGGGGAACACTCCATGATTCACTGAGCTTTCTTCTCTCCCCCCTCTGACTCCGACTCCTTCTCTGCTCCTGTAAATGTCCATATCCTTACACTAACTTTACTTCTTCCCCGGAGTCGTTGTGCTTTACCATCCTGCAGGTTTTTCTAGGTCGCGGTGGGAGGTGCTGCTGTGGTCCTGCCTGATGCCTCCTGGCCACATTAGGAAAGGAGATCCTGTGACTTGGATCCTGTGACTTGGATCCTAGGCTGGATTTCCAAGTGCAAATCGGGACCCACAGATCACAATGGCTCCTGGATCAATAGACTACACCTGCTTCTGGGCCACTACACTTCACATATCCCTGGATTTACAGATTCTACATACTCTTGGACTCAGCAACACCCAGATCTTCCTACATGGAGTACAATGACTCCTGGACCAACAGAGTCCACCTGCGTCTGGATCACTAGACTTTCCATACATCCGGACTCATAGAATCCACAGACTCTGGGACTCATGGATGTTTTATGCATTCTAAATGAACTGTTGTTATCATGTTTTTGTGTTCTGTACAAGTGACATTTATTGCACGTCTGTCCGTCCTAGGAAGAAGGATCCCTCCTCTGTGGCTCTTCCTGAGGTTTCTTATTTTCCCTGTTTAGGGTTTTTTAAGTTTTTCCTCACCCGGTTCGAGGGTCTAAGGGCAGAGGATGTCACATCAGTACAGTTTGTCAAAGCCCAGTGAGATAATGTGTAAATTGTGATTTCGGGCTATACAAATAAAATTTGATTTGATTTGATTTGATTTGACACAAGCCTTTATTTCAGTATTTTTAAAAACATTCCATTAGATTAGATGATATTCACGTGTTAGAAATGTTAACCAAAGAGCACTTTGCTGTGGATAAACGCTTCTTCAATTTGTAAATGTACAAAATTCCTTGGAAAGCAGCCATAACAAATGTTCTGGTGATAATTTGATTTGATTTGATTTGACACAAGCCTTTATTTCAGTATTTTTAAAAACATTCCATTAGATTAGATGATATTCACGTGTTAGAAATGTTAACCAAAGAGCACTTTGCTGTGGATAAACGCTTCTTCAATTTGTAAATGTACAAAATTCCTTGGAAAGCAGCCATAACAAATGTTCTGGTGATGACACCTCAAGCCGCTTTCAACCAGTCAGAAAATAATTTATTATTCACTCCTCTTTAAATTTACTAAAAATAGCGCATCAAAATAACAGTTGGGTGGCGGTTTTAATCCTTTAAATGCAAGTAATGCAGGAACATAGTAATTTTCTCACTCTCAAAATATTTAATCTGTGGTCCAAATAACACATTTATTGTGAATTTAATCTTCCTCTTTTTAAAGCTGAAATTATCACAAATTGAATAAACTCCACACTGTGATTTGCACTTTTGCTACAAAGTGTGTTTACAAATTTTAGAAGATGAATTCAAATCTAAAACCTGCAGTGCATTCGTTTTTGTTTTTTCAGTCAAAAATCTTTTATACACAAAATCTTTTTTTACTCTACTTTTAACAAAAGAAAAATATTCAAATAACATTAAGTGATGTTATCATACTGCATTATTTCTCATGACTTACAGATAAAGTTTAAATGGATCTGACAGTAAAATACCTGTGGACAGTCTGAAGAAATAGGAATCTAGTTTGCCACACACCAACTAAAGACAGCAAAGTTATACATCCACAAAGATCAAACTCAATTCCAGAACAAAATGGTAATAAATATATACTAAATATGTTGTTCTCCCCAAACATGTTGGTTTAATATAAACAATTGCGCGAGTAATGGATTTTTTTTTGAAACGTTGTCTTGTTTGCTGTATTTGTAACAATACAATGGTGTGATGCACAATGAGAGCGGAGGTTTGCGTAAACTGGTGGAATTTTTTAATGAAGACCTCAGCACAACCCTGGGACCTAAATCTGGAAAGATTTTCACTTTTCCTTGAACCAGCAGCTACTGTCAGACATATTTGTTAAAAAAAAAAAAAAATGCATTTCAATTCTATAAATAAATAAAGGAAAAAGTTATGATCTTGTGACTCGCATTGTAGCGTTCGGAAGACTTGCAATAACAAATATCCTGCAGCAGCTTGCGCAGTCGGCGGTTGCTTTTTGCTAATGTTTCTTTTCATGCAATGTGCACAACAGAGACAGAGAGAAAGCAGACATGGGGAAGAGGAGGCAGTAAGCTCTAAAAGCTCTGTAATTTTGCCAGGGCTGGGCAATGCAAACAGAAAGCCTTTGTAGTGATTTAAAGAGGGGTAGTGGTGACTTCAGCCAAGGGGAGAAAATATCTAGGCCACCAAGGTGACTGGTTAAATGGCCTTGCTAAAATGAAGATGACACACTTGCAGCCAAGTAGTGTCTCCTAAATTATAGAATGATGAGCGATGCTCAAATTTGTCACACACACGACTTTGTGCCCTGCTTAAAAAACATGTATCAGGAGGCATTTCCGAAACCAAACCACAGGATTTTTGTTGCAAGACCTAATCTTTGTTTTGAGCCTCCCCATAGTAACATCGACTTTGTGCATTAAGATGATATGTAGGGGCTACAGGTCTTTGTGTGTTGGGGATGGCTTAGCCCCTTAAAGTGGCTCATGACAAAATGCATTTGACATGCTGGGATGAGACAGAGTTTTCCTAAGACCACTTCAACTAACCAACACACTGGGTTATTTTAGTCATTGCTTTTTTGCAGCAATGTCTGTGGCATTTAAAACATATGTGTTTGAGGTGACATATGGAGTTTCCAGCTGCATTGGTTGCAACAAAACCAAGAAATGTATTAAACATCTCTTTCTGTTCCTAAATGTTTGTTTGTGTCTTAAGCAAAGAGCTGTAAAAAACTAATTCTTATTCTTAATTTATTCTGGCAATTGGGCATTTACAACATGTACAATACCTTAATTCATATTTTCCAGAGTGCACAATTGTTTATCTTATATTCTAGAACAAAATTCTATATTCTTTATAGTCTCTGACATACAGCCATAGATTGCCACAGGGAAAAACACTTTGCAACCACTACAGAGACATGGGTTGAATTCACTCGCAACAGAGGCTTACTTGAGCATTCAAGTAAGCACAATTGGCAGTCTTTACCAGTGGGAAGTCACTGAGGCACCTTGCTAGCATTTAAAAAGACATGGCTGAAGACATTCTGAGTGAATACAAAGACCATATCAAGCTTCCTGCTAACTGAAAGCCAACGAGCAGCAGAAAGGGTTGCAGCGCAGAGCTTTCTGCATTGATGCACTCTGAGCAGTAGTGGTGTATAGCTACTCTGTGTTTGAGCACAAAACCATCCCTTTAACAAACCTCCTCAGCTAATCCCATTCAAACAAATTTTAAAATCTCCTCCAGCTATTGATGCAACTCTTAAACACTCATTTTGTGTATGTATTTCCACTTTTGCCAAAAAAAAAAATAAAATAAAAAAAATCTTTGTGATTTTAAAATGATTTGGATGTTATACATCTTTCCCTCAGACTTTAGGGATTTATGAATTACTACTCTGTCTTCTCAGCCCCTCATCTGCGGTCGGAATTAGCCGCTCTGTCATCTTCTGACTTTTAAACTAGTCCACTATATGCCGCACAATGACAAGTTCATGTTTGAACCAGACACAGATTCCAAGGAAGAAGAGAAAGAGCTACTTCTACAAGGTCGCATGCTAATGCATAAGAATGGTAAGTTTCATTCTAAACCCGACAAGTTGACAGGATTGGTGTCTTAGGCTTTTTATATAGAAGACCCAAATCCTCAGTCACGATGTTGGCTGCTTATTTTGGCCATGATCTGTGTCGTAGTACATGCAGTAAAAAAAACACCACATGGGCGAGTGAATGAGATCAAAAATGTGATTTTAACACCTTAGTTACAATGTGTCATAATACTAATTTATTTTACAGTACCAGTTTAGTGTAAGTTGAGAAGTTCATGATGATAGACAGGATACCGACGATGAAATCTAACAGTGGAAATTCCATTAGCAGCATTAGCCCATTAGGACCACATACAACATATGCGCTTCTGCACCTTTAATGCCAGAGGTTGCATCCGTCAGTTATATGATGTCAGCTTAGCTCATTTATTTTGTTTATCAATTTAAAAAAAATATTCATGCACTTTTTTGTTTTTGTTTAAAGTTTTGTTCTGCATCAGACACACAGAAATTGAAGTTAGTAAACACTGGCGATTCTGTCAAGGTTTTCATACAACCCCCTTGTTTTAGGTTTTCAAAGAATGCTTAGGTGTTAAAGAGTTTTTTAGATGGTGCCTGCAGTCCTAATGGGTTGACTAAGCAACCATTGGACATCAATATATTATTACCGATGATACAAATAAAATCATCAATGACAACAAAGATATCAATTACTACTAAAAATTTACAGTAACATAAGTCTTGGTGTCAAAATTAAGTAGCTAATTTTAACTTAAATATGTTTGGGGTTTATATAACAGAGCTATTTGGACCCTAACCCAACCATCAAATATTTTTTGAAGAACTGAAAACTGAATTTGAAACTCCTGAAGGAAAACATAAGCTCAAAACATTTGTAAACTATCAGAGTCCTGAACCAAGCACAAACATCACTGAATATGCATAACCTCAATCCACAAATATTGGCAACATTTTCCAGATTTTCCTGTACCATTAATGCAATGATCACAATCTTACAGGCTTCCATATCAGATCTTGTCTATACATGAGGTCTGACGGTGCATTTAAATTGTGGGCTCAACAAAAAGAAAAATCAGTTAAAGGTAAGTACATTCAAAACTTCTGATTGTGACAGGACACTAACAACAGAAAGAACAAGAAAAATGCTTCAGAGGCATGGTGAGTGTATGGGCGGGTGGGGCGCTTTGTGCAAGTTATAGTCTTGCCTGGCAAGTAGGCTCAAGATCCAACAGCTGAGGGAAATATCTAAAGAACTGGGACACACACGGCCTTTGTAGTTGAGACAAAAAGGAATGAATACATAAATTAGAGGATCCTCTGAGCGGAATAAGTACCCGCATGTTCACGGAGAAAAAAGTAGAATCCCTCTTGGCAACAAGTATCCGTCCGGTGAAACTAACAATCATATGACGTCTGTGGGAAGGTAGATAAGATAGTTGTTGATTACTCCCCAAACAGATGCCGCCAGTTACTCCTGGAGTGAATATCTTAAGGCTAAGACATTATGTAATTAAGGAACATTACAGGGAGATGGCTGAAATATCTCCGTTAAGGAGTTCTCTCATAATTTTTCCACTCTAGACTTTCTTATCCCTCTCTCCCATTCCTTTCTTTTTCTGGAGAAACAAAGAAAAGTGAAGTGTCTTGAGAACGGGTGCAGTGTGCAACTAGTGTGCAAATTTAATTAATTTGCCCAGTTTAGAAGGACTGTGTTTGTGTTTGCAAATCAATGATAGTGCCATAGAAGGTGGTTTTGTTCCTCAGTGTTGCATTATGGGTGTGTTATAGTCTATAACAGCTGACGAAGGACTGATTATAGACTGAGAGCCGGTCACACAGCAGCCTCTCTGTGTAAAGGGCGTTGATGGATCACAGTTGGCTGGGGAAAGTCTACATTTGCTCCCCCTGCCTACACCTCCTGCCTGGCCTGCTTGCAGGGAGAAATCCCAGCGTGGCTTTTAACAACAAACTTGGAAGCACAAGGCAGGGCTGCAGCCAAGAACAGCACACAGGGCAAGCCAGGTATCTGTGAGCTTACATTTGATAGGCTGATGACAGGGTAATTGTCTGTTATCTGTGCTTTGGAAACAGATACAGTATGCAATTACAAAATAATTAAAAAAAAAAAAATGAATTACAAATTTAAAAAAACAATCCTTAAATTATAATCTAATTTTGTTTTATAGAGATGTGGAATTTGCTATGACAATGTCATCTTCCTGTTTGCTCCTTTTTGAACATAGAATTAAACATTAACATTATCCTCCCACTATTTCTGTCAAATAAGATGTCAAAAAGGGATAAAATGTTAGGATTACAGGTAAAAATAGAAGAGCATAAAAGTCACAAGCAATGATCAGCAGTAATTGCTCCATTTGCAGGGGCGCTCTAATGAGCATATTTCTTCATTTGTTTCGCATTTGTTCCTTTTGAAACAATAGAACAATAGAACGAAGCCCATTTATCTCCAGTTTAAACAAAAAGAAAAGAACATCTTAAAGCATAACTGAGACAGATAAAGTTGACAGGGCTGCTAATGTTAGCCAAGCCAGCAGAGTCCACTGGAGGGATATAATGTATAAATATAATGCAGGACTGACAAAAAAATGTTCCCATTTCTAGAGTAAGAAAGCCACATTTCATGTCTCTTCTGTTGTGGACCGATGGCTGACGTGCAACACAGTCAACATACAAAATCTGGAATATAAATATTTTTTAGAAAAATAGAAGCAATGACCAAATACTATATGTGACTTTGATTGTTTATAAAATCTCTTTGTGTGCTCTTGAATGTTTAGCATAGAGTGTTCTGCATACTGAGACATATTAAGGAGAAAAAAGCAAAAGATAAACAAAACATCAGCCTTTTCTGTGATCGTGAAAATTTCACAGTAAAACAGCTGAAAATGTGACAAGGATCCACTATTTCTGGCCACCTAACTGGTAATAAAACATGGTGCCAAGAGAGTGGGAGCGAGCAAACAAACCCTGACAAATCCAAGAGCAATCCCTCCCTGAGACATCCTAACATTGTTTTTTATGATATTACGGGTATATTCAATTTGTACATATTAAGGTGTGACTGCTTAGCCTTCAGTGGAGTGCATACCTCTGTCATTGCAGTGAAACTGAAACATTATTTCATTTCTATTTGCTGAATTTTTACCAACGATTCATTTTTTTTTTTTTTTTAAGGTCCATTAGTCTTGTTCATAGCGGTGAATGAGGATATTACTACATGAAAAATGACGTGGATGCTTATCAGTCTCCACATCTGGCACAATAACCAAGCAATGTGTGACCTTATGTGGCCAATAATCAGTAAATTGTGTCAAATAGTTCTTCACCCTGAATAGTCTTTAGGCAAAGTTTGGAAATAAATCCATATAGAAATTAAATTGCAAACATTTAATCAATAACAAATAGAGGTTAGAAGTGAACGGTTACTAAATGCATTTACCTTGTTTCTTCAATGTAACAACAAAGGAAAAAAGTGACCAAGTGATACGTTATCTAAAGGGTTCATTAAATTAGCTTGCTAATTATGAGAGGCTAATTTCATTCTATTCATCTTGCACCCATTATTACCATGCTTGTGCATGAAAAGTTAATAACGTGTGGATACCTGTGCGTAAGGTTTCACATTTTGAGTCTCAACTCATAACCTTAAAAGCTGTGGGATTTCTGGCTCTGCAGCTTCTCAGTGCTTTCATTGGGTGGGAGCCTGCTAATGCAACACAGACGCCTGCCGGCACCTGCTGGCGCCGAGAAAGGCAGGGATGAGACTTCTTTAATTCAAAGCCATCCTCCGTCACAGACTGAAAGCAAGCGCAAGAGTACTCAGTCATGCTCAACAGGTCCTTCTGTTTGTTATCAGAGGGCAGACATCGGGTGATAAATTCTCTGCCACAAATAAACTCATGGTGAGTCATGCTGAGAGAGGCGTGTGGGCTTGGTGCAGACAAACTTTAACTCACAGATTAACACAAATCCCCCTCATTTCCTTATGTTTGATTAAAACCTATTCATTTCTCGTACCCAAACACATGCATCGAGACTTCTGGGGGGGAGAAAGCAGTATATACTCGGCTTGCAATTATGTACTGTTGTCCTTTGAGAGTCGCAGACTGGTCAAGAGGTCACATTTCTGTGCTTGTGTTTGCACATATAGATTGGTTTTGTGTGGGTGCGATACACTTACTGGAGTAATTAATCCCAAAAACATGCAGTTAAACACAATCAAGAGCAGATACAGTGAGCCAGCTTTCAATAAAAATGAAATAACAGGCTCCTAAAATGCAAAAATGCATTCAGTTCAAAATGCTTACACGCCCCTTTGCCCATGCATGAAGCTTAAAGCAGTCTCCTTCTCTCTCTCCCACACTCCTACATCCAGTGCATCCCACACACAGCAAATGCTGATTTCATTAGCTATCTTGCCAAACAGGCTCTCCTTCAATTACTCGTTGCCCATCAAAGTCTTTCACAGCTTGCAGAAACTCGCCATGGATTTCCATAACTAATGACTGTAGCATATGTATGTCTACTACAGAGCAAACATTGCTGAAGGATAAGACTAGTCAAAGGCTGCCTACAACCGTGCAAACAATCTTGTCTTAGAGATATGTGAAGTGAAATTTGAAATAAATAAACAAAAATTAGAGCACAAAAAATACACAATTCTCTGAGTAAAGCCAATTTCTAACATATTTACTTACTGTGCTGCGAGTTATTAGCGAGAAAGCCCTCGTGTTAATAGCTCCCAGAAACCGGCATTTTGAGAAATAAAACAGCAGGGGTAGAGGCAAGCACAAATCAAAAAGTGATCCATTTTGTAGTCAAGCATCATAACACAAGCTGGCCCAATTACAGACACAAGCAGGTTCCAAATGATACACCAGAACAAACAGCGATTACAGTTTGAACAGCGGAGTGATGCTTCTACCGGTGGATAATAAATGGTTTCTCTTTTGCTTTATCAGGACCGGCCACTGCTGCGCTTAATGCGACTGAGGCTGCAGCTTGCACCCATGCACACACAAATTTTGTGAGAAAGTTAAGAAGCTGTTAGCTAAAATGAACCCAATGCTTACTGCATGTTGCAAAATAACATACAATTCATAGATGATTATATATGTGCTTTTCTGAGAGCTGCTGAATTGAGGCTGGCACAAGATATAGAACTGAGTAACAGTGGTTTTTCTTGTAAGTTCACCAGTTATATTCTGAAGTGATAAAACAACATCCACACCTGAAACAACACATTTAGCACGAGCGCTCTCTGGCTCTAGATAACTGCAGCAGTTTGATATCACTTCTGTTGCTCTTGTTATTCTTCTTCCTCTGTAGGCTACTTATTGGCAGAATGGAAATCGAGTTTAAAAGTGCAAACCACCACTAAATGAGTTTATTTTTCTGCAACTCACCAGGGTTGATTACTTATGTTTTCAATGTACAAGACCCAGACTGTCAGAACTGGTCGTTATTGGTGGATTGGAACAAGCAGAAAGCCCCAGCCATGATGTTGACTGCTTATTTCGGTTGTGATGTGTGTCGTAGTAAAAAAAAACAAATAAATAAATAAACTCTGTATGGAGATGTTAACAAGTTCGAAAATAGGACTTTCTTCTGAAGGGGTCTTTAAGATTTCGTCCAATGTGATAACTTTTCATTGGACAAAAACATCCTGCTGGTGACGGTGGGTGAAAGTAACAGAGAGTTAATAAACATGGCTCATAAACAAGGCAATGGCCTTTCTTTGCACTATATTTTGTATCTCCAGGAGGCTATATATTTCTTTTTACACGAGCAGCGATCCAAACCTAACCCGAGGGGTCTAAATCCATCCGTGTTACTCTCTGTTTTAATGTGCTCCTCAGAGAGC
>KV751346.1:12422317-12434652 GCA_001698575.1 Mola mola
TATTATATGTCTATGTATTTTGTGGTTATTGTTACTGATACTAAACGTAGGAGGAGGAGCTCAACCATGGGAGTAATCCCAAAGAAACTGTTCTGGTAGTTAATTCATAACAACTGGACTTGTTTGAAGCTTCTTAAAACTTCTTGCAACTTCTTGAAACTTCAAGTCCACTTGCTATGAATTAACTACTAGAATTATCATGAACGTACCAGACCAGGACAGATTTAAAACATGCAAAATCATTTTCAAAATTATGTGGTACAAGAAAAAATCTGGTTTTACTCGGGGCATTTTCCCCCTTTTTCAATTCTCTTGTGTCAACTTCTATGTATATATATCATTTCAATGTCTGCTGTTTTGCTGTTACTCGCGGCCGTCTTACCGATCTCTCCCACCCTCTCACCTCTATCCTTTTTTAACCTTCCCACTGTTAACCAACACAGCCCAATGGACAGCCCTTGTCGTTTCTCTACCTTTGTACAAAGTGGAAAAAAGGACCGCTCACTGACAATGAAGAGCTTTCTTTTATTCTGTGAAAACTGTTGAGAGCAACGTATTATTTCTGAGATGGAAGCAATACCATCATGACCAGCATAAGAACGCAGCATTGCCTACCACACGCAGAGAAGTGTTGCAAAGAAAAAAAAGTGCAGCTTTTTGACATCTCTGCATGGTTGCCAAAAAAAGAGTGGTTAATGACATTTGTAGACACTTGTAGTTTATGAAGTGGTTTCTTAGAGACTGCCATTGCTATGTCTTGCTGTCTATCTTTTAGTACAATTAAGCGTGTAAAGCGAGGTCAGAAGGGAAAAGAAAAGAAAAAAATAAATAAAATAAAAGGCACACGTGCCATCTTTGAAGTGCAAAGTAAGTGATGGGGCAGGTAACTCTCGTACGGGAGATTTGCCAGTATTGCAGCACTGCAGGCAAATAGAGAGTGTGTACTCTGCTACAGTCTTAGAGCACACATCCAGATGTTTCATGTTTTGCCTTATGTGGGACTACTCAAAACAAACGTGGAGTGCAATTTATGTTGATAAGAAGGGATAATGACTACAGAAAGTATCAGGGGAAAGCAGGAAGTAGACTTGATGAAACTTGCAGAAGTGCTCATGACACAATTGTCTTTGATTTGACTGTATTGGTATTTCTTTTCTGATTCTCTCAGAATTTAAAGGCCATCTGGATTGTATTTCTTTGTTTGTCCATTAGTAAACAAAACTACAATCTGGCGGCAAATCAAAAAGAAACCAGTGAGGAAAAAACCCCATCAGAAAGTATACAGACAGGTTCATGACTTGAGTGAAAGTATCAGAAAGAGAACAAGCAGTGAGAGGAGACAGAGAGGAGAGGTTGAGGACATCTTGCAATTTTAGAAATCACACACACAAATACACATTTCTGCACACGTTCACATAGAGTGGTTCTGGATTTGGAGTGTTGACATCGAACCGGATGCTGAAATGATATCTTGTTCCAAACATTTAGAGCAGTATCCCAGTAAGGGTGGAAACCTGTGGAACAGTGGGGATTGTGTGTGCATTGCAGGCTGACACATAAAAAGCCTTCCCTTTAGTATCTTTGAACAGTATGCCAGTGCTTGCTGGCATTCTCTCATGCACAACATCTGCGCAACCTTGCTTAAGTTTAGGTAAAATTAATCTGTGACATTTGCGTTGATTGTTTAGGCACTCAACTTACTTGGGTAGGTTTAGGAAATGGCTGATCCACCTGATTTCAAAGTGAAAGGAATCACGGGTATTCTGGGTCAAGGTCCAGTGCATCATTCACCACTCAACCCCGACCTCCTCTTGTCACTTTCTTGATTTTGAAAATACACCAAACTACTTCATCTGAACAAGTTGTTGCAAACTGAGGCAGAGAGGTTTTACACTTTTCTATTTCAGTTACATTCAATCCTTGTGAGTCTCTGCTGGAGGAAAAGGGCACACCTTGTGTATTTGGATAAGACGCGACAGGTGTGACAAAACATCGATAGCTGACGAGGATGAGAAAGGGCTGGTGCTGTACAACACCCTTTTGCTTTCTTGCAAGACAGACATAGGTAGAGAAAGAAAATAGAAAGTAGCCAAAGGTACTGATCAGGAAAAATAACTAGCAAAAAGCACAATAAACCATCATTATCATGTGATCATGTCATTATTGGACTCTATCTCTGGCTTTGCCGCAATAGTGCATGAGCTTCACACCAACCTGACATTTATGTGTAGGTTAAAAAATAGTCAAATTTTATTTTTTCATTATCTAAGGCAGGTTTATGACTGCATGCTTTTAAATGTGACCATGTCAAGCATTGCAGCAGAACTAGTGAAAATGAATGAACTTTTTAGAATGAATGAGAGCCTGGAAAAGATGAAGAACTGGAGCAGTCTATTCTAAGTTGAATGCATGCGAGGCAAAAGTTTAAGCACAGTTTCAGTTGTGTCCGAAAAACTTTTAAATCTTCAAATCACTTTCAAATGATTGTTTCATTCTTTTCACCTCTTCTGCACAGTGAAACAACCAACATGTGACAGGAAAAAAATTGTCAGGTCCAACCGGTTGGCTCACAACAGGTTTACTAAACTGCCAATTTATATGATTTAAAAAAATAAATAAATGAATAAAAAAAACACAATCACATTCTTTGGATGTCTGGAACTGAAGCCTGGTTAAGTGATTTTTAAAATCAATCCTTCTGAGAGACAGGCTCGGTATCAAAACAGCACCTTCTGACACAGTGACTTGGCCAAAGCATAGAAGACTTACTGTATGAGAGGTTGCATCACAAAGAATCACACATTCACTGTAGCATTCAACAGCAATTAGGTACTAAACACAAACACATTTGCAGTAGTTATATATTTAAATTACATCAACACAGGTAATTGGATAATGGCCTTCCTGTGTTTATCGGGTTTAATTATGAGAAACAAATTAGTTGAAAGCGGCTAAATTGCTTGTGAACAGGTGAGCACAGAGAGAGACTTTGTCAGTCTGTGACAAGAGAGTAGCAGCAAAAATGAAAGGAAAGGTTTACATGAGGGTAGTGAGACCAGCAAAGCTGTTTGGTTTGGAGACGTTGGCCCTGACCAAAGACAGGAGGCTGAGATGGAGATGGCAGAGTTAAAGATGTTGAGATTCTCTTAGGGAGTGACGAGGATGGACAGGATTAGGAACGAGCACATCAGAAGGACAGCACAGGTCGGACGTTTTGGAGACAAAGTTAGAGAGGCCAGATTGAGATGGTTTGGACATGTGCAGAGGAAGGACGGTGGATATATCGGTAGAAGGATGATCAAGATGGAGCTACCAGGCAGGAGGCAAAGAGGAAGACCAAAGAAGAGATCCATGGATGTGGTGAGAGAGGACATGCAGATAGTTGGTGTGACAGAAAAAGATGCAAAAGACAGGGAAAGATGGAGGAAGATGATTCAGTGTAGCAACTCCTACAAAGAGCTAAGTAAAGCCGAAGAAGAAAGAAGAAGAAAAAGAAGAAGATCTCTCTCACTGACTATGTCCCCCGATATACATCCGAACTGGCCATAAAAATGATGAAAGAATTAAATAAATCAAAGACAGAAAAATGCATGCACATGCATACAAACATCAACACAACATTTAGTCAATTTGTGGAATGCATTTGCATTCTGCCGAGCAGCAGAGTGGAGAAATAAATGGACAGCACAAAAGAAAGACAGACAAAAGAATGAGAAGAAGTAGAGCAGAGAGGAAGCACACTAAAAGGAGAAAAGTGCAGTGATATTTGTTGTTGTGACATGATCCTGATGTGCATGGAAATATGTGCTGCATCAAACAAACATACTATATGCCTGAGTTTAATGTGTGCCTTACCCTGTGTTGCCATTGAAGTTGTCCGATTTGTATCTCATTTATTACCTGGTCTGGATGTATTTATGATTTTTCTTTCAAAAGAAAAAAGCATGCAGTTGGTGCAGTCATTGAAGCTTGAAGTTTGTGAGTTTTCTACATGTGCCATGAGCTGTGTTGGCACAGACGGAAGGTGTTGGTGCTGGGAAATCGTGAAATGAGGCGCAGTGCATGTGAAGTCCATAGCACTTAAAAGGAGGAGACGAGCAATACGCAGAGGGACCAAGGGATGCCACTTCAATGCCTGCAGCTGGGGACACTGCGGAACTTTCAGCCATTACAGATTTTGAAAACACTAGGAGTTCATATTGACAAATTGGTTTCTACAGATTTTTGTATGATGACTGAGAGACTGGTGATCAGTCTACATGATTTGTCAAACCAATTAAGGCCAACTGAACGCATCAAACTCTCATACAAACTTTTGCGAGGGCGACAGTTTAAAAGGTAAACAATCACACCAGTTGGTGGCGGTAATGCATCTACTTGTTGTTTGTCAACCGCCATAAAACTTTAAGAATATATTCCGGCTACTTCCCGTCGTCCGCTGATGCTATTTCCTGTGTCCCACCCTCTCTTTTTCATTGGCTGTTGGGTCCAGATTCTGCTCATAAAAGTTATGTTCTATTGACTTAAACAGGTTTTATGCTTTTGAAAAACAGACCCAGAATCTAATGGGGATATGCAGTTATTTCTCAAAACTGGTGAGTAAATGGAACCTGTGTTTAATTGGACTCAGCTTTATATTGAAGCTTTACAGAATATTTTTAACAACAGGACTGATTTGGAAACTGTATTAATCTTTTTTCTGTTTTATGTAGGAGTGGCTAAGGTTTAATGCTCTTGATCAAATGGATCTTCATAACAATGTTGTATATTTTATCTGCTGCTAATGTATTTTCACTGCCATTGAACGTGCTGTTATAGGACGAATTAGATATAATGTATGTGGTGGGGTTATGGGTGCTCTGTGAGTCATCTTTCACATGGTCTCATCATCAAATGTTCTTTTCTCTGAACTCCATCTGTTAATCTATGTTAACTAGCTAACTGTCTCTCTCCACTGTGTATATATATGTGTGTGTGTGTGTGTGTGTGTGTGTCACATTGTGTGGAATATGCAAAGAGACTGTAATATATGAGTGTAAGGGGAATTGAACCATAGATACTGTGAAAAAGGAGTCAGTGCAATCATTTAACTTTATATGAACATAATACATTGTTACTAACATTACAGAGGCACACACTTTTTGCCTCTCTCCCAACTACTTGTGTGACAAGCAAAACAGTGAAACAGCAGGGTATTCAGAATATTTTACTGTTCCTGTCATGCAGTATATGATCTCTGTCGATCCTCTGTTTGGAGGGAAAGTAGCTTCCTAACATCACATTGTCAGATTTCCGTTCTTCTTGTTTCAGTTGGTTGCTAATCGCTGCTTGCTGCTTTTACTGCAAATATCCTGGCTGTGAGTTGCTCTTGACAAAACATCAGACAGTTAATTTGGTGCTGTTACCACCTCAGATGCTGTCACATAAGTGCAATAATTTTGACCCCTGCTGCAACAGGCCTGTATTGATTGAACTGTGCTGAGTCATCTGTGACACCTAGTGGTTAAAGTTGGTACTACTTCAATCTAGTCGTCCATGGCTTTACTTTAAAAGATTAAAACTTTAAAGTTTTACAATTAGCCCAACCTATGAGCTAGTTTTCTAAGATAAGCAATGCTGTAACATGCAAAAGTTATTTATAATGGCAATCATTTTGTAATGAGTTACTTCAAAAGTTATTGTATGTCACCAAACCCTTTATTTTGATAAGAAAAAAAAAATCTTTAGTGATTATTTTAGATTTTAATTGGGATCGACAACTACACTCTAGAATTGAGAATCTTTAATTCACCTAGTGTACAATATAAAATAATTAGACAGTGGGAGAAATACCAGAGGAAACTCAAAGAGACACATGGGGAGCTACAGACTGAGTATCCATCTTGTCCTTAAAATTATTGTGACATTAAAATAGGATTGTATGACTATTATAGGTATTGTACATGTTATATCCCTTGACATGACTAGATATAAAAACCTTAATATAAATAAAATATTGCTGATATTCCAGAAAAATATCCAAGATTAGTGCTTGTTGAGCCCAGAGGCGATTAAACTTGCCACAGTGAACGGTTTCTGCGGTATCACAGCTAGAAATAAGTGAGTTCATCCCTCTCCTCGATCTGTTGTATCAAGTCAGCACTCGAATCGATATGTATAGACGGACTGAAATATGGATGGAAGATTACCCAGGAGAATGATAGGGGGAAATGGTTACGCTTTCAGTCTCACACTGGCTATCACTTATACAAAAGGGATTTGGACATTAAAGCAAAAACACATATGCTGAGTACACAAATTTAAAGCATGTCCATATCATTTAGCCTTGTGTTTAAGAGAATGACAGGCTACCTGAATACATTAAACAACAACAACAAAAAGATGCTAGTTGGTCTACATTATAGAATTATGAATCAGAAAATGGCACCCAAGTCAACAAAAAACGAAACAACAAAAAATCAGAGGAGAGGTCGTTTTAATCTTGTTTGAGGATGTTTTATGCAAAATAGCAAATTTTTACAGACCTCTAAATTAATGAATCCTAACTGATTAATCATGGGCACTGACACGAGCTCGATCAGATAGAATAATTGTGTATAGTTGAGTTGGCAAAATAATTAAAACTGAAAAGAGAAAACCTATGACGGAATGGAAAGATAAATTAAACATCCCAAACTGATAAGAGAAAATGTTGTAAACTAACAGTCGGCTGACAGTGACACTGTAGCTATAGCATAAAAATATTAGTTTTATTGCTTGAAAAGCCAATAATGATGATGGTCAAAGCAGTGAAATGTGGCATTTGGGTACAGCTGCTTCTAATGGTATCTTTCCTTCTCTCTTCCTCTACACCGAGCCATTTCAGTTTTCCTGTCCTTTCACACAAGCATCATTACATTTATTACTTCTCAGCGGGAGGGATAAAGTCTGAGTGTGTGTGTATTTGTGGAAGTGGCAGAAACTCTTAGAGCTAATCAAGTAGGAGGCTACCCATCTTTATCAAAACCATTTGACATTGCAATGCAATTAGGTGAGATGCATAGCTATGTGAGTTTGCAAAATTAGGGCGGGGGCCAGTGACTGAGCTAGAACAGACGCGCAGGCTCCCATCTACAGGCAGCATGATGAGATTAGCATTGGTGTGCTAAGAGCTAACAGCCCTTATCAGTTCTCATCAGGAGCAGTGGGATGGTCTCACTGAGACAAAAGCCATACTGCTCTGGCTGGCTTACTATCTTTGTGCATCCGTGTTTGTGTGTGTAAGTATAAGTAAGTGAGCAATAAAGAGAGAGTGTGACTGATGGTTGGGAGGTTACGGTTGTTTGTCTGTGTGTGTGTTCAAACTGATTAAACCTATCAACAATCAACATGGCCAGATGCTCCACAGGCCTCCGTGCCCATGTCATTAAGAGCCGAGCCAAATACACAGATTCATGTTACTGATGGTGATGGTGATAGGTCAAATTGAGTGTTACAAGTTCCAGCAACAAAACATATGACCTGCACAGAACACTGATTACAGCGGACAGGCACTGAAACCTGGTCTGAGGAGAGCAGACACTTGGACCGACTCTTTAGTTTAGGCCAGTTCTATCATTCTGGGACAACGTGACCTTGTAAAAGCCTGTGGGCAGTTTTTCATGCCAGGTAAAGAGCAGCCGTTAGCTAAGTTCACATGAGGGTCTTAATGCTTCCTGGTTGTTAAAGTAAGGCTGCACCACAGCAACAGACTTAAAAAAAAACAAAAAACAGATCCAGGGACTGTGATATCATCTCAGTACCTCAGCATCGGTTTTAGGAATTTTCGATAGAGAACATAGGAGAAAAAAAAGGAACCCTGAAACGAACATTCTATTACTGTCTAAAACCCCCCATGACAACCAGAAGTTTATGAAAGATCATATTACCTCCAGCTACAAATGCAATTCATCCATCCTTTCCTAATGAACAAAGTTACAAAGGCTATATGCCAGCAGGAAGCAACATACAAGGAAAACAAAAAACAAAAAACATATTGATTATTAACTAAATGAGTTCAGATTTTTTTGTGTAGGTGTAAGTACAGTGGACAATGTGGTTCTACATCAATAAGTTTACTATTCAAAAGTGTATTAAGAAAAGATCGAAGTGTAAACTGATGAATAAAACAGCAGAAGATGGTGAACAGTACAAATGTGCACAGCAGTCCCATCTCAGAAAAGAACTAGAAACCCCTTTTCAAAATGTAAATTACAGAAAGATCTATAGGATGGCTGCCCAGCTCCTTGATTGCAAGTATTATTATTTGCTATGTCAAATACATTAAGGAAATTTAGCTGGATTATTGTTGCTTAAAAGTAAATCATGCAGAATTTATCTAATTTTAATTACTTTAATTTAGATACTCATCAACGAGTGACCGACAATGCATGTATGGCAGTGTGTTTATGTGCAGAGACCAGGGCTTTTGTTTGGGTTCTTTTGTTTTCTCATTTGTTTTGCTATGCTTGAGACATTTCTATATGACAGCCTTTAGGCAATGCGCAGCCCATCAGCTAATGATCAGTTGTGAAGTTGTCAGGACTTCGTAAAAGCCTACTGTAGCAGCCAGGTTACATTGCTATCTCCCCCCTTGGTCCTACGCTCTCTGATTGTAGTATATATTACTGTGATTGGGCAGCAGTGTTCATCCCAGAGCCAGGAACAGCACTCAGGTTGTGAGGTCAGGTTGCTGCCTCTGTCTGTTATGGATGTATAAAAACCTGCAGGTCTGAGAGTCAGAGAACACGGAGGCAAATGGACATTATGTTTCCCCTTGACTGCTTTTGCCCTGGTAGCAGACAGGCTGAGGCTTTTATTGCTTTAATTACAGGAACATATTGAGTTGTTCACTTAACAACAACCCTCTTCTGCTCCACTCCATATATCTGTACAGTAATCCAGGACTAGTCAGTTAGCTTGACCCTCTGCAAAGCTAATACATGGGTTAATTAAAGTATTTACCAACAGTGAAGAAGTAGATTAAATACCCTTACCACTGTCTAGACAGTGCAACATCACAAAAGACCAATAGAGAATCGAGTTATTGTGTTGCAGTGTGCCTTGTAGCAGGCATGGTGCCATTATTACTGACTCCTAGATCACCAACAACAACAGAAACACAAAACAGAGACCAAAAGAATGCATTTTCCAGCAAGGCCTCAAAACCTAGGAGGAAATTTACATTTGCATTTGTTTTGGATGTTTAAAGATACATTTGGGCACAGTTAGGGTTACAATTAGAGGAGAAACACTCTTCTCTGAATTAGTCAAGGTAAAGGCAGATGGCTGGTCATTGATCATTAAAGAGTTTAGTCCAGACGTACTCTACACAAGGTGACAAAACATGACATTTGTTCAGAATGAAACTGTCTGGAAATCACTGCCTGATTCTCATCCCCTCACTTCATTCACTCTCCAGCTTACTCAACCACTGCTGTCCTCTCATTCTCAATTGTTCTCAACAGCAAGACAGAGGGGGCTGACTTACACACAGCAACCAACAAATCCTGCATAGTTAGTCCTTTCTGATTGGACAGGTAACCTCTAAAACAACATCCACTTTAACAGCAGATTCTAATAGAGCTTTCTTAATTGGGTCTCATATGAACTGGACCTTGTTTCCTGCCTTTTCAGTCAAATGATATTGGAGTCTTGTCCAAAGAACCAATTTAATAGAGACTATCTGATGAAAAAAAAGGACTGACTGCACTGGTTAAGTTATTTTATAAACCATTCTTAATTACCTTATAAACAGGATATAGAACCTTCATTATCAATTTGATTTCAAAAGAGACTTTGACAACATTCAACATCTATTAACTGAACAGTTTGACAAGCTATGTTAGTTGTTAGAAAGCAAAATGCTTTTGTGTTACAGAGGCCTCCTTAGCTCAGTAACCTTTGACATAGATATTGTGAAGCAAA
This sequence comes from Mola mola, assembly GCA_001698575.1. NCBI lineage: Eukaryota > Metazoa > Chordata > Actinopteri > Tetraodontiformes > Molidae > Mola > Mola mola. The sequence continues at coordinate 12,432,263 of KV751346.1, forward strand.
TTATCTGCCACCATCTTTATCCCTCTGTCAGTAGATGTCTGGTTGATTCAGTAAGCTTGCAAAACATCTTCAAAGAACAACTGCTAACTAATTCATTTTCAGCGGCTCTCCAAACTGACACAGTTGACTGTGAAGCTGGAGCTATTTCCTTTACCCAAGAAAATACATGCATTTTGACAGACCTATACAATCCCTCAGTCTTAAATCAATTTTATTTTCTGCCTCATAAATTTCCATGGTGTCTGCCATCGATTTCCTGGACCTGAAAACTCCATTAAGTGAACAGTAAGCCATATTATTTTACACCAAAGTAGAGCAGGAAGATATTAAGATCACCCAAGAAAGAAAAAGTCCACCATTATCCATCTTTCTTAGTATTCCTTTGCACTGACAAAACCCAGTTTGCTACATTTCTTCTCTATATTTAATTATCTTCTTCATGAATCGTTTGCACAAAACAGGGCAAATATAAGAAGGAAACCAAACAACAAAACTTATTTTGAGGAGAAAGCTGTGGAAAAGGAAAAAAAAATGCCGTTTCGACTGGGTTTAGACCAGCATGATACGTTTGAAGATGGTTTATAAGGCTCTAACCATTCAACTTCTCGCTATTGGAAGAACAGAAGGTAAACCTGAATTACTGGGGATACACAGTAAATGAGGCATATCAAATGCCAGGCACAATTTTCTGTCATCTCCTCTCTCTGTCGATATCAGAGACAATCTCTTTCATCTCTATTTCTCTTCTGCTGCAGACCCGGTCTAGTTGCTCCTCTGAAGTCCTTCATAACTCTGCTTTTTCTTGAATGCCCCCCTGTCATGCCCCCCTGTCATGCACCCCCCCGCTTATCTCACTGTGTGACAGTGTCTATGTTATTTGAATATTTTTATATCATTTTACCATTCGCCTTTCCCCATTTCCATCTTTTGATCCAACATTTTCCATCACTGTGCTGGCAGTGGCAGTGCTATCATGAATAATGAAAAAATAAAAGAAAAAGAAAAGGCAGGACATTGAAAAAGAAGCTGTTTTGAGCTGAGTCAGCTTCCAAAGCACTGATGGTATTTCCTCCAGATGAAAATGGAGTTGTAGAGGGATAAGGATGTAAATTATCTTAACATTACAAGAAGAAAAACTCCGATTACAGACGATGAGAGGTGTAAATCAACTGATTTCCCCGCATTGGATATGTGGCAACTCTGTCCACTTGGCATTTACGGTATATATCTATGTTGTTTACATAAGGTGGCATACATATTGTGACTGTGTGACTGATATATCATGTTTCATGTTCTCACATTTTGTTTTCCCGAGGGTAGATTTTGAAAAAAAAAAACTCTTGGGGAAACAATGAGTATCATTAAAATATTTTCTTCAAATCTTAAATATCGAGTATGCATGAAAGCATATTTTTCAACGTATATCTACAGTGTATACTTGCTTAGCTGGTTTGTGTTAGTCAGTATATGTACACACACAAGGATTTAGATATGCTTTATTGCCTGGTATCAGAGATATCTATCACTAAGGACCGTGGCAAACTTGCTTTTCTGATCCAGCTAGATTAGCTGTTATCTTTCAGATCTCATCTGATCCATGCTGCACACTGTGTCTCTAAACATGTTCTATCTCCTTTTTTGCACCAATTCAGAGAGTAGCTGCAACGCGCAGCATGCAAAGGAATACTAAAGCAATATGTTTTTTTAGGGAATATTATGTATCACATTTATTCCCTAAAAAAAATAAAAAAATAAAAATATGTATATATTATGATACATACATATTAATTATGTATCACATTTTCCCCTGCCCCTCCAGGAACCGCCACCTTATCGTGGTGGAGGGGTTTGGGTCCCCAATGATCCTTGGAGCCATGTTGTCGGGGGAAAAACCCCCCCAAAAAACCCAAGTCAGACAGTCAAAGAAAAACGAGTAGAGGATCAGACAGGATGTAAATAAACCCTCGGGCCAGTCAAACCTTATTTTAAAAGAGAAAATAAAAGCAGGCATGAAATTATTTTCCAAACTGTTCACCGTTTACAGACGGAGCTGTAAACGGCCAAGCAGCGGAGGGAGTCAAGTTCGGTGGCATCCAGATTCCGTCTCTGCTATTTGCAGATGATGTGGTCCTGTTGGCCTCATCGAACAGTGACCTCCAGCTCTCACTGTGACAGTTTGCAGCCAAGTGTCAAGCGGCGGGGATGAGGATCAGCACCTCTAAATCTGAGGCCATGGTTCTTAGCCGGAAGTGGGTGGATTGCCCACACCGGTTAGGGGCAGAGTCGCTTTCCCAAGTGGAGGAGTTCAAGTATCTTGGGGTCTTGTTCACGAGTGAGGGGAAAATGGAGCGGGAGATTGACAGACGGATTGGGGCAGCGTCGGCAGTGAT
>KV751346.1:12434800-12444865 GCA_001698575.1 Mola mola
TCCTGGACGTCTCCCTGGGGAGGTGTTTTGGGCATGCCCATCCGGGAGGAGACCCCGGGGCAGACCAAGGACACGCTGGAGAGATTATATCTCTCGGCTGGCTTGGGAACGTCTTGGTGTCCCCCCGGAGGAGTTGGTGGAAGTGGCCGGGGAGAGGAGCAACTGGATCTCCTTGCTCAGGCTGTTGCCCCCGCGACCCGGACCCGGATAAGCGGCAGAAAACGAAATGAAACAAAACATTTTCCCCTATCTGATTTTGCTGATCCTGATGGAATATTAACATATTAATAAACATATTAACACATCATTTGTTGTTGTGTTAATATATTAACATATAATATTAACATTGACAATAAAATAAATTTAATCTGATGTGTGTTTATTCATTTCAGTTCTTGAATTAAAGTTGAAGAACATCACATCAAAATAAATAAATAAAATAATAAATTAATTGATAAAAAAATGGTACACTCACGTATTTCATTTCACCAAAAAACCAACACCAACACAGCGAGTTGTAGATAACAAAATGCAGACGTTAACGCCACTGTCTCTCTTTCTTGTCAGGATAAACGTAACAATTTAACCCAGAAGGTGGTACACCATGATGAAACCTAACAGACTTCATTTGAGATTCACTTCTGCTCATAAATTTAGAGCTTTGGATAAATGAGTTTGCTTGTACTGAAAGTTTTTGTCTCTGTCAACTGTCTCTGATGTCAGCCTGGCCAAATGTGACTCAAACATCCTTGTGATAAACTCTGTGTATTTATGATAAGACTAATTGTACATTTTAAGGCAATTCCAAAATGACCAGATGTATTGCTAACTTCAGCCTGAGTTTATATAATAGTAATTTTGGCTATTCTGCATCAACTACTGAAAATTAACATGGACCATGTTGAGTATACATGTACGTTGTCTCTCGTTCAGCTTTGTGTCCATTTACATTCTGACAATAAAGTTATCTTGCATAGTTATTATCCTTCTATCTGACCATCTTGCCCTTCTGAAAACTGTGTGCCTATCAGCCACCATGGCATTCAAGCACTACTCTCTGAACTCTCTGCATCTCTGAACTATACAGTCCGCCTAACAAGTATTAACAGTAACATTATTAATGCATTTGTTAATTTGTGGCAGCATGGCACACATCGTGCTGCCACAAATTAATGAATTCATTAATCATGTTACTGTTATTACTTAGCATTAAATTGCCAGTTCAAAGGTGTGCGCATCTCTCTTTGTCTCTCCCTTTCTGTTTCTCACACACAAACACATTGTGTGTTTCCCACAAAACAACAGACTGTATATGGACATGCCACTCATATTACTCAACATATTACTAGACATCCATTTTTTAGGGTTCCAGAATTTAGTTCCATCGATCTGAGATAACATCAGCACCCACAGTAAGTTAACCTCCTGTGGCTGGTCAGTCCTCACCCTACTCCCTCTCTCTAGCCTTGGGACAGCTCAATCTGACATTTAATTCTCTTCTGTGAACGCACTGGGATTGGTGCAACCATTGGCTAAACTGTGGCTCTCCTGCCGCTGCCAAAATAGTCATAAGGGAAAAAAATCCCAAACCTAGTTGTGTGTATGTGCAGGTCAACTAAGGAGACAGTTTCACTTTTTTTTTAAAGCGTTATTGTGATTACTAAAAAGGCATACATGCTTTTACAATTAAATTCAATGAATTATCTTCCTTATCTATCTTGATGCTCTGTCATGTGGCCATCTTACCCTAAGAAACACGGTCCTGCTGCAGTCGAAGTGGCCTTGCGCATTTCATTACATAGCGCTAGGCTTGATTGTGCGAATTTGCACCATAATGCCAGCTGGCCAGCAGCAAAGAAAATAGCAGATTTAAAGTGAAAATATACAACTTTCCTCTCCCAGGTGTTTCAAAGTGGTATTATTTGTGGTGGTGCGGTTGCAAAGATAGTGTTGTTGGTTAGTGCTAGCACCCTGGCTACTGTCGAAAGCAAAAACTGGTTTAACATTTTCAATTTGACGCTAAAAGTTAGGACCATGGGCTGGTAAGCAAGCCTTGAAAAAAAAAATTCCTGCTTTGAACCCCTTCAAAATGGTATATGGACTTGCGTTTATATAGTGCCTGTAGTGTACTTACCTCTCAAAGCACTTTACAACATTTTTTACATTCACTAATTCAGGGACACTCACATGAGTGGCAGTGAATGACCATTGAAGTTGAAAGAGCAGAAACCATCCACACATGCAGTGCCATCACACAGCATCAGGATCATTTTGGGGTTGCCCAAGGACAATTCAGTGTGTTGATTGTAGGGGTCAGGTATCAAACCACTGATCTTCCAGGATGTCAAACACTTACCCCAGGAGACATGGTCGCCGCCTTACCCCGATCCCGTGCTAAGGAGGAACACACGCCGAAGTGGTCACAGATCTCGAAACAACACGAAAGCACCATCCATCAAGTGAGTGTCTGTCTGTTTGTTTTTGTTTTACACTATCTATCAGCATCTTAACCTTCTCATTAAGAAATGTTGTTTGGAGGATGGAGTTTTCACATTTATTCCACTTGTTGCACTGTTGGCAGGTGAGAGGCAGACCAGTGCCTCTTCCAGTTTTTGAATTACAGTAAGTGGGAAGTTTGTTTTGTTCATAATATTTCTTAATAGAATGTTTCTTTATTTCATAAAGATACTTTATAGAACGACTGTTTATACAGTTATTTCTACCTTTCTATACTGGCAAGCATGAGTACCCCAGGCACAACCAGTCAATTCCTGAGGCCACCCTCTTTCTAAGAATTTCCAAGAATTTTAAATGTAGAGCTTTGAGTTTCATTTTTAAAGGATGAAGTGACTGCAACATTTTTGCTGTGAGAACATCATCAAACTCTGAATGAATTAGACACACTCAGAACATCTGTCATGATCATGTGTGTTTTAATCTTTCCTTGAAAGCCTGATGCAAAAAACTGATTAAGAAAAAAAAAAGCACAAAGTGGGTGAACTACAAGAAAGCAATGAAACACATGACATGACACACTTCAAAGACCAGCAGGGGGACTAGAGCAAGAACCCTGTCCATGATAAAGGATGAATCCGACTCTCCTCTTACCTTTACAAGTCTCCTATGAAAGCAGAAAGCATCTTATCACAGCCATGGCGAGTGCTGCATTGCCACAAACTATCTGACAGTGTGTGTGTTGGTGTGTTAAGTGACTGAGGTGCCTTTGAGCTTGTAAATGCTCTCTCACTAAAAGAGGAGCCTTGTGGGAGTGACCATTGAAGGAGCTTCATTAATCAAACTTAAGAAAGCTGCATCGCAGGTGGAACAATTCTTTGAAGAGCCACATACCCCCTAAAGCTGCCAAACACCCCGCTGCTTGGCCCGACATCATTACACTGCTTCAGCTGCTGACCTTAAGGATCTCACTCCTCTGAACTGCTGCTGCTGCTGAGTTAAGTTCAACTGGACAAATGGGTTGAGATACAGTGCACAATTAGAGTTAACTGTGCCCTGTATCTCAACCCAAACCATAGATGAATGCCAGGTTGAGTCTGCTTACCTCAACATAACACACACACATCATCATTGCCCTCATGTTCAGGTCAGGAGCAATAGGCTGATTGATTAAGTAAGGAAAACTATCTTGGCAGACAGGATATGGGTATAAAATGGAGTATAAAAGACACTGGACCTCAAAAAAGCAATCGATCTGACCTTTAAGGATCAATGATCGACTCGAGACTAAGTGAGGTCTGCCAGTAAAGATTTATAGGAAGAAATGAATTATTGTGGCCTTACAACTATTAAATTGTAGGAGAAACTGACTGACCGGATTCTGAATGACCTACTTTTGAATTGCTTGGCATATTATTTAATTACAAGATATCATCAATTAATGCATTCCACGCTGTGTTGAAATTCAATATAACTGCCAGGACGCAATGTTGCCTCATGACTGTTCTAGTAAAACAGCCATTTTAGTTTGCAACAGCAAAAGGCAGATTGGCTGGATAATCTCCTTTGTGACAATTGGAACCACAAGAAATAGGCTCATTTACAAAACACTACACACACACCCACACACATACACAATAGACACACTTTGGAAGAGATGTCAACAACAGTGCACAGGAATACTAATTGGACAGTTTACAGACTGTATCCTAATTAGATCAAAATGAATGGGGAGATAATGAGATTTTCTTCCTGTCTTTGAAAGGTATGCTGTACTTGTAATTGCTTCCTTCTGTGTTATTTGTGTTTTAACTGTAGTTCATTAAATGTTAGAGAAAGACAGAGACTGTGTGTGTGTTTGTGTGTAAAAGTGTATCTTTATAGCTTACACAAGTTATTCTTATCCCCAGAGATCATTTGCCTGGAAGACTGTCAGCCTCAGTTGAAGAAAAGTGCTTCCACAGATTCACAAAGGTTCTGACAATGAAGTCGGTACTGTATCTATCTGTGTTCTATCCGTGATGCATTTATACTACTACCATTACTATTTCTACACAAACCTACAATTAAATTAAAAAAATCAGCTTCACGTGAAGCAGACACAATGTACTTGTTGCCTGAAACGCATAAAGAAGTGCTAAATGTCATGTAAGTTAAGGTTTTTTGAACTGCGAAGTCAAGATAATTAGGGTAGTACTTTTTCCTTGAAAGAACACAAAAGATAAACATTTACTCACTGTATAGCCAACACACTCTGCTTTTGTTGTGCATATCAGTTCATTAACCCCCTGACGCTTGAATTGATTTACAATCATATATAAAAATTAATTATTTGTGTTTTTGCTTTCAAGCTGATGCTATCTCGGCTGCAGTCTGAATGAAGACGGTCTGACGCGAATTTCGAGACGAAAAGCAGCATCGAAGGTTGGCCATTCGTTTGATTGACAAAGGATAAATTCTGTGTACATATAGTACCCTATTTGACAGCAAAAACAGGGGATGCAGCAAGCACAACGGAATCGGGACGTCACGGTTACGTTAGAAACGGCTCTTTTAACATTCTTGGGTCTAAATGACACAAGAACCTGTATGCCCTGGAAAGCCCTATGGATGTTGATTGATGAAAAGAGAAACGCAACCTGGGTTAATCTGTAGCAGCTAATTAGCAGTGAGGTACCAAGTGGGTATATGTTTCTTAAAAATTAATGTTGAAAGGAAAAAAAAACTACAGGGAACACTGGATCCGAATTCAGACACAGAACCTGCAATTGCTCTTTGCACAGCTGAACATCTTGGTCTACTAGTTCTCTCCTACCTAGTTTGTACTACTTAACTGAATGTGTCCACACTGTTCAGTACAATTCCTCACTATACAACAGAATATTCTGTAATGCTGAGGGGTGTGACCGAGCACAGTGGGACATCTACAGTGTTGGTCAAAAAGCAACAAGTATTAGATCACAGCTGTTATTATTATTATTGTTATCATTATTTTATCTCCATATGGCCTGGATGACCATTATATTGTAAATGAATGCAACCAGAGCATGGTACACTTCAGTTAAAGTTTCGTACAATGTTTGGGGATATGTGCCAGATAATAAATTTACTCAACAAAAATTTAAATGCACACTTTTGTTTTTGCTCCCATTTTTCATGAATCGATGTAAAAAATGTGAGATTTCCTATATGCGGACAAAAGGCCTATATCAACTGTACCATAATCACACGCTTTTAATCAGCTTCTCTATGTGTCTCAAGTGCTAGGCGGATGGATTATTTTATCAACGGTGAAATGCTCACGATTATAGATATTAAAACATTTGTGAACCAAATTTGAGATAAAGCTTTTTGTTCGCATATAATAAATCTGACATCTTTTACTTACGTTTATGGAAGATGAGAGCAAAGACAAAAGTGTCTCAATGTATTTTATCATCTCCAGCATATGAAAATCACAGGTGACACACTGGCATTTGCAGGGAAGGATATGAAATGTGAAACTACAGAAATGAAAAGAAAAAATTAACACTTTAGTGAGCAGCCGTTAAATGTAAGCTGTGGACATAAGTGTTACAGTAACTTCACTGTTATGTGTTGTTACATGTTACATTTTATATAATCCTACAGCATCTTATTCGTGAATCCCCATGAAGAATAAGTACAATACGTCAATGCTGCAGTAATGGTTTAATAAATGAAACTAAAATTAAATAAACTAAAACTGGGTCCTTGACAGACCAGTCAAGTAGGAAGTAGATTGGATGAATGGCTCTTGAACTATATGAACCATATGATAGAAAGACAAACACAGAGACGTACATTACAGGCAAAGAGATCAATTGGTTTATGACAAGATTACTTTGGGAGATCTCGCACATTTCATTTCTTTATTCCTTTTATGATAAAGAAGATTCCAGATACTAAAATTCTTGATCTGCATGTTTATTGCTTTCAGACATAACAATGTGTCTGATGAAACATATGAAAGGAAAATTTGTCTAGGACAAAATATTGTGACCCCACACAGGTTTGACAGGTTTTGCCATGGAGGAAGCCATTTCTCCTCAGACCCGGTTTTGCTATGCCTAACAGGCCGAATTGCACTTCTAAGGACTCAAACCTTGAGCACAGTCTTGCATGGCCATTATGTTTTCGGCCAAACAACAAAGGTAGAACAAATTGCCTCTCGTCCAAAGGTAATGGTTCAGAATAATTGGCTCAGATAAGAAGGATTCTTGCATGAGAAAAGGGTGCATTGGATGGTTCTCCTGTCTGTGTGGCGAGTCTACCATTGATCTGTCTAGATGCAATCTCACTAGAGTGAAGTAGAAACAGTAAGGCTGTCTCAAGATTTCATCTGGCTCATCTTAAATCAAAACTTGACGCTCATGGAGCTTTTAATAAATAAGGCTCACTCGAAGTGGTCTTTACCAATTTTTGGACTGTGCAAAGACAGAGCCAACCAAAGCCTTTTCAGTCCTTACGAAAGAGCTCAAAAAGGTATTCCCAGAAGGCCCTCACACAGGCACTGATGAAAGGCACTTTAAAGTTTGTGGGCAGCTATTTTCAAGTGCCCATCGGTTTCAACAGTGACTTTGCTCAGTGTTGTAGTGTACAATTTTTTCTCAAAGAGCAAATACAAAGAGATTAAGCCAAAGTAACCCCATATTTGCATACACTATATAGGTGTAGTCCTGGGGTCATATTCATAAAACTAATGATATGATTAATACAATACAAAAATGTACGTGCACATATTAGTAAGAATGGTTTGTCACAAAAAAATAAACAACAACAACAAAAACTGTGTGTGTGAAACAACTTTGAGCAATTGCCCTTAATAAATCCCAAATCAACCCGGAAATGAATGCGTGTGAATGAATCTCATATTTTGCATCAACATAACCAAATTCAAGCATAAACGCTAAAGTGTAGCACTTCCTACACATAAATGCAGTGAAAGGAGCTTGCTGCTAGATGTTTTTATTGCTATATCACAAAAAAGAAAAGAAATGGATAATATTTGGCTTCTCAATTAAGAGGTGTACCGTGCCATTGTCTTTGTCAGCTGCTGTTTGCTAACACATAATTTAAGTTTGTCCCATCGTCCTCTGCTCAGTGATGCAAAGAGAGGATAACAAGGGCCACACTAGCTAGAGAATGAATACAAAAAAGGGATGTACATTAGCAAGAACAAAACAGTGATTTTTTTTTTTTTTTTCTAAGTTGGTTATTTTCTGTTTTTTCCACAGCGGACTGGACAAAAGAAGAGTCAAAGGCATAATAATGTTTATGGCATATAAAGATATTTACACTCAATAATTGCAATTATATAATTCCTTTCTGAAGCCCAGTCTGTTGTCGTTCTTATTGGACAGCCATTAAAATAACTTCTAGTGGCAACATTTAGTGCTTCTGTTTGGATTTATGGTGGCTTAAATTTTCTTTTGCTGAGTTTATTCATTCACTGCCAAGTTCACAAAACACATAGAATACTGTATGCTCTATATTACACCCGACAAAAGAAGTTACAAATGTTATCTTATATGTTTAATATTAAAAGGAAGACGGTATACTTTGCTCTATTGCCTCAATTTTTACTTCAGTTTAATCATTTGGTATTGAATATATATAAATTATTTATTTGATTTAAATATAGTAACATTTTGTTGGGCACATTATTAATGTTGTTTTAATTAAAGAATATGAACATCTAACAAATGGAAAACAAATGTACACCACCATTTTTTCTTTTTTGTTGATCGAAAAATGATGAGATCCTCGGCTCAAAAACTGGGATATGATCGGACCTGTCAGTGTTGTGATCCGTTACACCCATAGGAAATAGTAATTAACATTTTATCTGTGTGCACCGCTAACTTTCCTCATAATGTTTTATATATTTGCACAAAAACTGATTTTCCCTCACTCTATTTTCAAAGCAGCCAGTTAATTGCATATGGAGTTAATTGCATTGTTATCACCTATCAAAACCACCATGTATGCTTACTGAAAGACGCACATCACATCAAGTAAGTGCACTTTAAAGCTTTAAATTAGACAACTAGCATGAAATTCAGTCTGCGGTCACATCACAGAGTGCCTCTGCATTCAGTGTTGGTCTGCAGAGCCTGTTTAGCTGCCATAAGTCTAGACACGAGTAGATCATGGGCTGATTAAACTAAAGAGAAATTAAAGAGAACTGATCATGGATTGTGACTATCTCTTGGACAGATGAAAAAACTGCTGTCGCTAATGTATTTGGCTGTCTGTTAATATACCTGACTGGCCTACCCAAGTAGTGTCTATGGGGAGAAAATTGTTGGATTATTATCATTATTATCGTAAGAAGGTGTAGCAATAATGTATGTGGCACGCAGCGACGATATTGTGGCATCATTCATAAATAAATGAATGCATGTGTTAATAACATTAATAGCTGTCAGGTAATCTTAAAAGACACAAATACAGACTGCAGGGCACAAAGACCCCAGAGGCCAACGGGGATCTGATTTTCAGAGGGGCTTCATGGCCAGATACAGGACAGCAGCTGTTTAGCAATTATTTTAACTATACAGAAAGAGATCTGCAAATGCCGTCAATGCGTTTGCTTAACTCCAAACTATAAACCACTATGGGATAAGAATATTAACGTCTAATGGCTGGAGCGCCTTTTTATCCTGAAACCAGATGACTCTCTGAGTTGGGAGAGGACACGCAGCCTTGGGGCCACTCTATTACAAACAAACAAATCAAATGCTCCAGCAAACAGCGTCCTACTGGATATCTCCTCCTGTCAGTCAGTTACAAGCTCTAGCTCATTCCTCTCTATTCTGCGTGTGAGAGTCAGGAGTCAATCGGTAGTCATATTCAGACTGTTGTTTGCAAGAGGGACTAGGGGCAAACATGGAAATGAGATGACCTGCCCTGCGCAGGGAGAGCAAAAAAACATTCAAATAATTTTCTGTCTTTGTTTCACCTTTTCTACGGTGTCGTCATTCCAGATCTCTCTAGATTGCACTTGACAGGGGTGACTTATCAACTTGATTAGTGTCACTGATGAATCATACGGGGCTGAGATCATCTTTGCATGGTTTTACTGAGTGGGTATATATTATGTGAGTTTTACATCTCGAAACAGTTTCTGTTTTATGTCAGCAGGTTAGTGAATCACTTTGAAAAGAAAGCTTCACTCTACTCTCTCATAACATAAGGAGCTGATGTGTCAAACCAATCTAAGATCACTGCCATGATTTTTCTCGATCTAAATTTGAAGTATTGTCTTTTATGCTAACTATCTTGCCAAGGGCACCGTTGCCTCGTGCTGGACTTATTGGGACATATATTTGGTACTGACTACAAAACAACCTAGAACACAGATCATTGAGAGGACTTACTTATTTCACCCAGAGCACAAATCTGGTCTACTACCCCCACACATCAACATTAGGGGTGAAGCAGGGTGCAGTTTGCTGTGCCCAGTGAGGACCAAGGACAGCATGATAATGACTGACAATGTGTGCATTAGAGCCACATTTCATTTCACGCATTCATTAAAAAGATAAATCACAGCCAAATCACAATGGCATCCGCAAGATAAGGATTAAT
>KV751346.1:12444933-12468159 GCA_001698575.1 Mola mola
TATTTCCACATTATTCTTTTCACTTTATTTGTGTGCATTGCTATATGCACCATAGGAATATTAATGAATAGCACTAATAAGCCTCTGTTTATGGTAGCGAGAGTTAAGCTTGATGCTGGTAGCCTCAGTAAATTTCCAACTCGTGCCTGCAGAACATAAGATTAAATACCAGCATCTTTGGATAAAACAAACACTTTTTACAAGATCCTGAATGGAAACAACTTACAGTGGAGGCCTTCGATACTGTAGAAAACAGCTCTAGCTGTCCCACGGATGAAAAACATTAAGTATTTAACCCTTATTTCCATCTCTTTTCAATTGCAAGCATCAGTGAAATGTGCAGAGACAGCAGCTCGTCCAGCTCAATTATTCAAAACACGCCAACTGCATTGTGGCTAAGCGAGGGCTTGAAAATGAGCATGCACATATATTTCCTTTGTAGTTTGTGTCGCCTACCTTCAATCATGATCAACTTGCTTTTCATTCATTTTTTTGTACATATCCATGTGTGACTTTAACGGTGGAGGGTGAAGGCTACGAAGGGCTGATGTCCCCTTTATTTATGTTGCGTCCGAGACATCCTTTTAACATGTGTGCATATCATATACATTTGAACTTATACCAACACTCATAACTAGTAAATTGCAACATATTAGATTTGAAAAGACACACAGACACGCATGCACAAAAAATATTTGCTGACAGTTCAAACTAAAATTAGACACTAGTAATTTCTCCAGTCCTCTTACTTTCTCTTACTAGGCACATTTCACTTTTCCAATTTCATCTTCACTCCACCCATATGGTGGAAAAAAGCACTTAAAGAAATAAATAGACCCCTCTGTCTCTCTCCGTTTCACCATCAGTGAGAGATAAGATGAAAGAAACCATTTTCTCATCTTCCATGTTATGAAAATGAATGATGCTGGAGGATGTGGAAGATTTGAAAACAGGAGCCTATAAAGTGCTGCAAGTGGAAAACTGCATCAGTAAACTGACACACGTCAAACTCTTTCCTTCTTTTGCTATCCAAATCTGTTGTTGTTTTAATGAGTAATGTGAAAATGTTTTACTATCTATTCCGTGGTGCGTTTCTGGAATGACAGATTTAAATATGCGTCTTTAAGCAAACACAGAGGTATTACCTAAGCCACAGCACAGAAAAAGCTTGCTGCAACAAGAGTCAACAAACAAATGAAGTATTCAAGTTCAACATGAGCAGACAATTCAAATGAAAAACCCCTGCAATGGGGGAATGGGAATACCTTCTTTCTTACCTTCCTCCCACCCCTGGGGACTTCCCGCCTTCTTTTCGGTTTTCTCGTTTCTTTCCTCACGATGGTCCCCGGCAGCCACAATGCTCCAAGTGAACTCCAGGTTACCCTCCTGGTGCTGATCACAGGTTTGGCTACTGTCAGGGCACAGGTGACCTGGTAAAATACAATGTATTCATATGTGGATATGTCTCTCTGTTTACGTAAAGAATATCATTTGAATTATTAATGATTTTGTCATCTTTCAACAGGGCCCATCAGACTGTAATTATCAAGTAAGACTCGACTTAATGAATGAATGTCCAAGCCCACTTTACTAGAATATTATTACTCCAAGTCCACTGTGAAAAACAATAATTGAAGTCACCAGCAAAAATATGCTTTGAATGCTTAAATACCAGGAAAACTAAAACATAGCATAAGCATTTCAAAACATCTTTTTCAGTCTGATTAGTGCTGCTTGTAATTAAATGTATTTCCAGGGGGGGGAAAGATGTGTTGAATTAAATAAAGGCTGCTTTTTTTTTTTTATTCACAGTCCACAGTTTGAGCAAACCAGGTAATGCTTCTTTATGTACAGTCTAATCAGTCTCCACAGTTTCAAACTGTAGCAAAAGCCCTGACTGCTAAGAATATAGCAGTATTCCAGATTTGAATACTTGAATACAATATTTTATATTTGGCTCATGGCATTCATCAGAGTCACCAAGAAACAGCCTGACCCTGATGAAGGCCACAAGCTGAAACGCAATGGTCTAACAAAGTTGTTCTTATACTACAAGTCTCGCTGGAGTCCATGCCATAGATCACAGATGTATTTTTCAGTGAGTGCAATGCAATTAACTTTTCAAAAGAATTTGAACTGGGTAATTTTTTTTTTTGTCTTCTGACTTATCACTATATTTTACAATGTATATGTAATGTGATCTATTGCCTTATGTATCATACTGTAGTGATAAATTGTGACCCATGTGTCATGAGACTGATGATCATATCATGAAGAAGTCCCTGCCAAAGCACAGCCCTCAGTGAATGGAGAACATGTTTCCCTGGGAGGAGCTGAGGTATGTCAAAAACTGCTGCTGTCATTAAAAATATGCTCAGAGAGAAAATTGAGGGTCTGGCCTCCTCCAACTCATCCACTCCCTGTGTCTATCTTTGCCTCCATCTGTCCTTCTCTTCCTGTGGGCACCCCTCATGCAGACTAACCCCTGTGGCTTGGTAAATCACTGTTTGGGAAAGCCTGGTCACTTTTAAATGACTTCTCACAGTAGGCTGTGTGGGAGAGGAATTAAGGTGTTGTATAATATTTCTATACAGGTTTCCTCCACAGGTTTCTCTTTTTACAGCAGCATGATAGTTTAACCCAGTCTGAGTTTAACACTGCATCAGTAAATGCATGTAATGTTTAGTTGGTCATTATATTAAGGGTATGACCGCTGCCTTAGAATTATATTTGCCACGTAATACTGATAGAGCTCACCTGCATTAACATATGACGTGTTTTGCATGATTTATTTCTGCATATGAACACATTGTGTGCTTTCATTCAACACTTCTGGGCACTGGAAAGGTCAGAGTGAAGCAAATTCAATGATTGCAACCACAGCATGACAACAACTAATCATGTTACTGTGTGAAACAACAACAGAATGTACATTAAACCGGACCAATGCCCTCTTATTTTACGGGTGTTGCAGGACTGCCTTAAAAATAAGATTTAAAGATCACACACATACCATGACGGTCAGGAACATTCATGACCCCTAACATACATGCATACATTTAATGTGGCAGTGTGATTGTATGCTTGATGTGACAGAATGGAATACATAAACATATTAAACAATATACACATTAAGTCTTATGTAGGGGATGTCAGATGCCATATGTCCCAACATTTGGACCACAGAGAGCACTGGATTTGAGTGTATACTATACACTAAACTTCTTAAATTTTTAAGTTTGCAAAAGGACATGGTGGTTTGGACAGTCAATTTTAATCATTTCGAACAAACGCCGAATAACATCTTAAATACATTTTTGCCGTTCTACATAGTTTGCTATGTAGTTCTGAATTTTAATAAATTCTATTTAATTTTCCATCTATATTTAGACAGACCGCAGACAAGGAAAACAATAAGTATATATTAGTCTGGAATAACTGTACAGAAAGCTAACTTTACATAAACTTATGTGAAGATGGCCTATAGTATAAAGTTTTAAGATCCTAGGCTCTCTGTTTAGAGTGCTGCTGAATATATGGTTAAACTCTTTATTTTAGCCCCTTGCCTCAATGTTTTGTTCAATTTATCGTCTTCCAGTATCTAAATATTAAAAATATCAGAAGCTGATTTTACATAGAACAGCAATCTTCTTTTTTTTGGGGGGGGGGAGGTTAATGTGATAAACCTACTTTACTTTATAAACTAATTAATGCAAATACAATTTCTGTGTGATATTCTATTCAATTGTCTACCATCCCTTCTACAATAACAAGATCACCATAATCCCTCATATATTTAAGTGATTAACATATATTATAGTAGAACAAAGAACAAGTTATATGGGAACTGAGACTGAATATCTGAAATGAGCTTTACCTAATGAGGTGGTCTCAAGGCTGCCTTTAAATGGCATGGCTGTCCACTGAGTCAATGAGTGGAGTCATTCCCACCTATTTTGTGCCAGTAAAGATAATGGTTTCCATGCTTAAAACTCATCATTTGGGCGAACAAATCAGCTCATTGCAACCAGGAGCCTTGAGGGCTCACGAGATGCGGGGAAACTGAGACGCCCAAGGTTGCAGTGAAAGCCTTAATAAATGTCTATGCAGCACAGGGACAATGATGCTTTGTGTTTAATGACTATAAGATTGACTATTTAAAACTGCCCAGAGCTCTTAGAATTAGATAAACATACACATTTACAAATGAAGAATTTACTGATTGCACCACTCATCACTCACAAAATGGTCACCAGTTGTTTTTTTTTTTTTTTTAATTTACTTATTGTGAGTACTTAATGTTCTTGTGCTGAGCCACTGTGACTGTTTGAGTAGTGTCTTTCAATGATCTCTGTTCGAGGTTGTTTTGTAGTCAGCACAAAAATGTGGCCCAAGTTACACAATGACATTGTCTGAAATCAAATCTCTACGTGCATGTGTGCATATTATTATGTTTGAGAACATTTTCATAAATCCGCTTACATAGGTACATTTGCATAATTTACACACTCACAAAAAGCGAACCTGGACGTGAGTTTCTGAGCTGTCTCCTCACATTTTCCCACCCTCAGATATCATACCGGTGTTCATGCATAGAGAAATGCACGTGGCACCCTGACGAGCTTAGCACTTCTGGGTGCTGCCAAATGAGGATGAGAGATATGATTCAACTCTGGTGAGCAACATGTGGATCACTCATCCAGTTTCGCCCACTTTCTGTATGTGCAAAGTGACCAAGAACTGCAGAATTTCTTCATGACCGGGGATACGGCTCTTAGGGCTCAGTCAGTCTCATCTTTGTTTTTGTGAAATATAATATCTTCTAAATATATAATCAAACCCATATAAACATCATTAAACATGGGTTCATTTAGCTTTTGATTACACCATTGCAGAATTTAATAAATTATTCCTTAACTCCATAATTAAGAATATTGAAAATCAAACATAAAAGATAAAAGATCAGACTTCCGCACCTGTTCTAAGCTCTATTCAGGCTTTACTAAAATCTCTCTCAGTATTTTTTGTCCATTTACGGTTCATTTCAGAGAGAGGATATTCCTATTGGCTGCTCTACAAAGGTAGATAGGCTAACACAATGGTGGACAACCAAGCAGGAAAAATTGTCAACAACTGCATACGCCACTGCCACAGGACGACACAACAAAACAGCTGTCCGTGCAATGTCCAAAATGGTGGGGCTGAGCCATGGAGCAGAAACACGGAGGAGAGCGGAGTTCCTTCCATAGACATGCTGTGTGTGAACTCTTCGAATCAACACAGTGTATATTAATTCATAATGGTTTAAAGGATTTGCTATAATTCATTGAGAGTGTCAAACTGCAAATATCCTACATGAATAAAAAGGGGTGATGAGAGAATTTAAAATGAGATTTTAGGTGAAAATTACCTGCGTATATACAGTCAATGAAAGCATTGGATGGAAGGAGTTGTCGATGAAAAAATCACTTCTGAATGCTCTGAACATTTTGGGGCCAGTAGTTTTCACTCTGTAGATGTGCTGTTTTTTTACTAGCTGAATCGTGGGAGAACGTTTCTGTTATAGATAACAGAAGCTCTTCAGTCAAGAACATTTTTGTTCGGGTCACTAAAAGTTGAAATGGAACTGAAATGTGAAACGGCACACGTTCACATATTCTGGCTCCCAGAGCATTTATAATACTACACAATGTAACATCACTCCAGACCTTGACAGCCTGACCGAAGACATCTTTAAGAATATGACGGAAGCAGAAAAGAAACGAAGTTACATTTCTGAGAATGCCTAAAAACAGAACTTGCTGTCTGTTACAGTACTCGCCACAATAATTGATGCATACCCAGTGGCTTTGACAGTCCACAAATTGAAGGAAAACAATAATGACTTTTTAAATTGAAACCATTCATTCAAGCTTTTATGATAGAAATTAAATATATAAACATTTGAATATACTAGCACAGCTTTATAGCAGCATTTCAGCTTGCTGATTGGAGTCAGATTGATGTTCGATCAAATGTTGCCATATGCAGCCACAGAGATATCAAAGGGTTGAATTTCTCAACTGAAAAAGATTCCATCAGTCCTGTAAACACAAAGCATTACAAATGCGCCCAGAGAACAATATTGATTATAATCACATTATCATTTTTCTTAATGAATCTGTTACTCAAACCCAGTTTTCTGTGGGCTAGATCAATGGATTCACAGTACACTCGAGTTTGATAATAATTAAAGGCAATCTATGAATTTCTATACCTCAGAGATGGATTTCATTGGTTGTAGTGAAGCCATAAAGTGTTGCGTTTGAAGATGCAATGAGTTTAAAGACTGTTAGTGTGTGAAGCTGAAAATGGCCAATTACAGCTTCCTTAATGTCATTTTTAATTAAGAGAGAGGATGATTATGATGTTCATTTAAAAGCTGGAGCTAACCCGGGACCTCATGGCCACCAAGAAAAGAAAACTGCTGTGAAAGGAAAAAAAAGAATACAAAGACAATGAGAAAAAACAAAATAATAATGGTGCGTGCATTTTCATGTCTGCTTACATGGTAGATTAAGTCAGTAACATTTTTTCAAACAACAAAATGCATTGTTTGGATATTCATACATGAATATGCATTTACCAGCTCCATTTCTTAATGCAGTTAAGGTTATTATCTCCTCCTCTTTTTGAACGGCGCTTCTTTAATTTATTCCACAGTCAATATAAGCAAAAGACTCAGCAGAAGCAGATTACTATAAACTGTAAATGGTGATGGTGAATGTGCTTGGTGATTAAAGGGAAATTAATTTGTTGAAAAAAGTGATGATAATGTCAATGCTATTAGTAATTACGCCGAGCATTTCAAGAGTTGCCTGTGACTCTGACTGAGTTTGCACGAGCGTGTGATTGCTTAATGGGCCTATCACAACTCTGCAACCCTGACCTCATTCATCAAACAGAGCAGAGATTAAGTGACGTGTCGCCCTGCACAGTCGAAGGTTATTGAGATGCGAGTCAACTGTGGCCTTCTTAATTTTGTATATAAATGAACTAGTCAATTCCCATACATGGTTTTTTTTTTTTTTTTTTTTTTTTAAATTATGCTGGTTTTGCACAGGAGTGTTTGTGACATCAAATGAATTGCATGTAACCATGTATGTCCCTCTGTGGATTGTGTGTTGAAACATTTCCTCATGAGGGCTTTTTACTGTGATGATGGATATGTTTATTTCCTGATTACAACGACATGAATTGTGACTTGCATGCGCTTATAGGGCTTTTTACTGTGATGATGGATATGTTTATTTCCTGATTCCTGATTATGCATCTATTCCACTGTTTTATTGCCAAGGTATTCCAGGCAAATTCATTTCCCTTGAAGGGAGGTGGAGATCTCCTGTCAAACACATACAGATGACTAGATGAGTGGCAAGTGATTTTTGATGATGAGAAGCAATAAAAAAAATTAAAAAAAAGGTTTTGTTAAGTAATGATCCAAAACTCTTAGCACATAACTCTTATTCAGTTAGTGGAGAAACAAAACAATTGCTTATTTC
The DNA here is from genome assembly GCA_001698575.1 of Mola mola. Classification (NCBI taxonomy): domain Eukaryota; kingdom Metazoa; phylum Chordata; class Actinopteri; order Tetraodontiformes; family Molidae; genus Mola; species Mola mola. Next base: position 12,452,475 of record KV751346.1, read on the forward strand.
ACTTCTTCGTTTTTGCCAAATGTGAGTTGATATTATTGATATCAGTTGTAAATTGCTTTTGCAAAGCAATTCAATTTCACTCTCTGTCCTCTCTGGTTCGATGGGCTTGAAAGTGATCAAATTTGATTTGTTTATAGACAGCAAACAAAAACAACAGAGAGTTCTTCGGGAAGTGGTTGTCTCTACTGTGACAGTATGAGATTCAAAGCTTAAGGAGACCACAGTGAAATATCAGATTTCGCAATCCTTTTGCCCTCAATCACCTTATCCTTAGTTTCCACCCTTCAAACCTTCAAAGGCAGCATGGTAGCAGGTGGTCAAAAGACCCTCTATTACCTTTAAGACATCAAAAAAAAAAATATTACCATAAAAAGCCTTTTGCCATACAGGTCAGTTGTTTACATAAACAACATATAGGATCCATTAAACACACAATATACAGCATCATTTCTACTGCTACTTTAAACATAACACAGGATAATGGAAGTACAACTACTACTAATGAAAAATAAAAGAAAATGTGTCTCAGATAGATGGAAAGTTAATATTTTAAAGTCTTATTCACGTTAGGTTTATTCAGGTTCGTCCTCCCTCCTGACTCCCTCAGAAGTTACAGTACAGGCAACCAAATAAAACCCACTGAATAAAAATGGATTTTTCTGTATTTGGAAGCATGAATGAATGAAGCGTGAATTTATGTTACATACAATACAAAGCAAAGTTCTTTCTCATGAGTTGTTTTCAATTGGTCCATTTATTCAAAGCATCTTTACAACTTAACAATTAGTAATCTACTAGAGTGGATTGCCAAACAACTGTAAGTTTCTATCCATGAGGGAGAACCGTAATGTACCAATTCCACTTGGGGATCAATGTGTGTGTATGTATATACTTTATGTATGCACTCACACATATGCACACACAGATACGCACACACATAAGACATACATACAATCCATTATTATGTTTTTTTTTCTCACTGCAAATTTGTGTTTATCCTGTTTACTTTGACAAGAGGACTTGTCAAGTCATTCAATGATTCCATGTCACTATTTTGTATTTTTTTCCTAATGTTATTTCTGATATATTTAAAGCAGCTGTCAGTTTACTCCATGAGAATAATGACATTATTGTCATGGCGGCATAGTGGTGCAGTGGTTAGAACTAACGCCTTACAGAAAGAAGTTCCTGGGTCTGTGTGGAGTTTGCATGTTCTCCTTGTGTCTGCGTGGGTTCTCTCCGGGTACTCCGGCTTCCTCCCACAGACCAAAAACATGCAAAACACTGGGGATTAGATTAATTGGTCACTCTAAATTGCCTGTAGATGGGAATGTGACTGTGAATGGTTTTTGTCTCTATATGTCAGCCCTGCGATGAACAGACAACTTGTCCAGGGTGACCCCGCCTTTGCCGGATGATGCTGAGATAGGCTCAAGCCCCCCTCCGCGACCCCTAACAGGATAAGCGGTAGAAAATGGATGGATGGATGGATGGATGTCATTAATATGAGTGTTATTAAGGACACTTCAAATTTTGCAGAATGTAGGAGAGATACTGAGTTGCTGTAAAGCAATAGCATTTGAATTTTATTTCATTCTGGCATCATACAGTTGCATACAAACTGTATGCAAATGTTAACTTACTCAAACCTAGGGCTGCACAATATTAACTTATATTACTGACTTCAGGATATTAATTAAATTATAGCCTATAAAAGAAAACAGCATCAACATATTCAAATAAAGATCAATATAGATGGCAGTATACGTTATTTTGCAGTCCCTCAATAAATCAGAGATAAAGAAGAAGACAGAGCAAGCACAGGAGTCAAACATTGGATTGCAGATGCCTTTACAGTTTTGGAGCAGGGCAACATGATTACACATAGCCGACTGTACAAAAAGACAACATTAAAATATATGTTCCACAAGAGAGGAGGCAAAAATCAATCAGCTTTACACAACAAATTTTATAAGAGTAAATCATTCATCTTTGTTGACGTATTACCCTCTCTTTCTCTCAGGTGTTCACAAACAGTTGTTTGGATTTCTTTTTGAAATAAAAAAATGTGGCTTTATTAGTATCAGCCATTAGAATGGTAGTGTGTTTTAAGTCCGCAGAATCCTCTATCGCTTTCAGAGTGTCTGTCACATTTCGCCATGTAAGATATCATGTGCTTGTTAGGAGCAATAACCATTCACATGGCGAGAACTGTGCCTTTGGGGGCAATTTGGAGGACACATGGACAAGCTGACTGAGGTAAGGGATGACTGCTAATAATAAGGTCTGATCAGATTAGATTCTGCTGAAAAAAAAAGAAAAAAGGTTGGGCTTTCTTTCTCAACGGTGAAAATGAAAATGAAGAAAATGAACTTCTTTTTTCCAGTCATACAAGCAAAAAATGGTCAATGGAGTTTAATTAAATCCAAAAATTGAAAAAGCTGGAAAAATGCGCATACTAACAGGCATTCTAAGGGATGAATGACGTGACTCCAGGTGGATGTCACATTAAAGCACCTGCACCGCTGCTCTGCCTTTTAAACATTCCACCCACCCATCTGCCTTTGTTAATGTGTTTTATTCTGCTGCTGTGTCTCATTACACAAGAACAGCACCACCAGCTGAGTGAGGCAGATGTTTTATTGTAGTGCACAGCAACTCCTCAAGTGTCTAGCATCCATCTGAGTGCTTCCGTTGCAGCTGGCAGCTACAGCTGAACCAGAACAATCCATCGTGATGGATGGAGAACAGGTCTTGTGTCTGAGAAAGATGGAGCTAAATGGAATATGGCAAAAGGCTACCCTGCCACTATTCCCCATGGGAAAAAGAAACTCTGCAAATGGGAAGCGGTTGGGAGTTCAGGTCAGAGGGTGTTTACATCACACATTGTGTACAAAGTCATTTTACCAAGATCGAAATGCAAATAAAGGAATCTGCCTGTTCCTGCAGCTGAAGGCTTCTAATGGATTAAGGCAGGGGGCCAGGGGGGCAGGAGAACATGTGGTCAGTCGGTGGTGAGTGACCAGTCAATCTGTGTTGGTTCTGTTGGCTGGTAATAAAGGCCAGCGGACTGCAGATGCTGCACCAGGAATGAGATCTATCACTGCAGCCTAAAGCCAGGCTAACCATGCTGTGTGTGGACATTCACCCAAACCTTTCCTTCTCATCCCATGAAGCTGCCCGATGTAAAACCACCTAACCATTATGAGCCCCTTTTGAAGTAAGAATCACTACATCCATTTTTGTGATCATCTTTCATCACAGATATAGAAATGCAAGGCAAAAAAAATGTAAATGTTGTTTAATGTATTCTAGTCTCATTTCCATCCACCCACCCTCTACCACTTAACCTGTATCCGGTCGCAGGGGAGAGTGAATGTTTTTGGACTGTGGGAGGGAGGCGGAGTACCCGGAGAGAACCCGCGCAGACACAGGAGGAACATGCATGCAGGACCTTCATGCTGTGAGGCGACAGTGCAAACCATTGTATCACTGTGCCACCCTAGATTCATTTCACATAAACTAAAATGTTTACTGCATATTACCATAAATTGTGACAATTATGGCCTGTACAGCTCTCAAAATATTAGAACATTTCACTACACTAACTGTACTTCACTGCGCACTAACTCTATAAGCCATAATAATAAACAAGGAAACAATATAAGGCTCGAAATATTTCACTTGACTTGTAATGACCATAGAATATATGAAATTTTGACTTTTCTATAATATTCTACTTTTTGAGAAAAAAAGTAGTGCATAGATACTATTAAGCAAAGCATATTACACTTGACCTCGCTGTCTATTGGTAAAAACAAACAAACAAACAAACAAAAAAAAACATTTTTGCTGAAAACAATTTAGATAGTTTCAATTAACATATTTTATTAAATTAGAGCATTTGCATCCTGGCTTTTAGCACCCAGCCATGATCTATCCTGTTGCACATCACACAACTCTGCACATGTTAAGCTAACTAACTATATCTGGCTGTGTTGTCAGTAAATTTAGTAATAGAAATAAGTTGGATGTGACACGATTGATTGATTGAAAAACTCTGGGGTGATTCGTTGTCTGACTGACACCAATTACAGTCAGGTCCATACTGGCTGTCACAGCCATAGGCAGCCAAAGCAAGGTCCCAGGGCTTCACAGTCAAGGAGGTGGAGACTTTAAATCATCATGTACAGGATGAGCTGCCACCCTCCAAGGCATTGAAACGGGGAGGAAAAAAAAGAAAAGCAAAATCACAGAGGAGCTGTCACCAGCAAGTGATGTGACTGAGCTTTGAGGGTCTGACATGACAAGGATGCACAAATAAAACACTGGACATAGTTATGCACACCCGGCCTCAAAACAAAACATGTAATAGACGAGACGCTCATCTTGAATATACCGTGGCGGTGTCTCATCTTGCATCTCGAATGTGTGAAAATCGCATACATATGCATGACTTGGAGGCACCAGCAAGGTGAAATTATAAAGAGAGGAATGGACAAATGTAATTTGCAGACAGACCGAGTCTGCGTTTGGAGGATGCTGGGCTGGCCGGATGGGTTAAACACTAATGTTGAACGTTTGAACCTACACCATGATGTTACCTCACATTTAATCAATTAGTTTTGCTGTCAAACCTGAAGTTGTATATTTATTTTTTCTAAGGTGATGATGGAATTCATACTTTTTGACACCTTTTCACACCTCTGTTAGGTGCTTTAATGAGTCCTTAATGTCAGGCTCTGTTTTTTCTTTGACCTCAACATATGTGAACGAAAAATCTGCAATGTACATATTCCAGACATGATCTCTTTATGCTAACGCCATGCAGTTTTAGAAGTACACTAAGCATTGACAGTATAAATGACTTCTTTTTGCGTCTTCTAAAAATGGAGTATTTGTATAATTCTGCATACTGGGGCCCCTAAACCCCTCTTGGAATTGTGTAAATTGGGTATGACTAGAAAGCTGAGACCAAATATGGATTTAATGAGCCCAATATTGTAAGGACCATAAAAGTATAATTTAATTACAGTGATACCATTTTTGACAGTTGCCCTCACTTCTCACTGTAAAATTGAATCGTGACTTCTAGCATAATAAGAGATTTCGTCAAACTTTGCAAAAACAAACTAGACATTGATGGGGTCCTTCCATAAGTCAACTCAAGAAAACTTAAAGAATCTAAAAAAAACATACCTCTTACAGTAGTCTCAAAATTTCAAGGGGTTTTTTATTTTAACAAAATCAAAAACAAATATTTTTCTATGGCGTCCCTCAAGGATTGGGTGTGCCTATTCTATACTAAAATATATTAAGTCTATGTTTCATTTTGACCTGCTCACACCATAAAGATTCCCTTCTTAGTATTGTAGAATGAGCAACAGAAGGAATTTTTCTCGCACCCCCACCCTGTTTTCTTGCAACATATCCATATACCCACTATATTACTGTATCAAGGGTAGTAATTGGGCTTTCAGACAACTCAAGCGTAGCTACACACTGGATCATTTAATTTAATTCTACTGAACAATTACACAGGACATTCTATACTCATATTGATTTGTGTCAATAAATATATATGTGAGTAAAAAGGTCAGACAAATGAAAAATATTGTACTTTTATGCGTATACCTTAATCTTATTGTATCTGCCATAATTTCTAACATTCAGCACAGCCCGACTCCCCACAGATTTATTGTACACATGCAGTGGCAGGTTCAACATGTGTTTGTAATCCTTGTTTTTATCAGCAGGTCCCAGCAGATCTCGCAGTTTTTATGCCGATGCAAGCGCTGATAGCAGAGGGCAGGCAAGACATCGAAGTTTATGTGCGCTGATGGAGAGTGGATGCCAGGCGTCATGGCCAGTTGGCAGTGTAGGGTCTCTCGAGGACAGGAGCACCTTAGCCTGCCCATCAGTCTGAGGAGGCTTGACAGCGTCCGACTCACCTGACATGGATTTTCCGGGAGAGCTCAGGTCATCCTCGGCTACCCAGGAGAAGCTCCAGTACCCTTTAGGAATGCCAGCAGCTGTCCTGCCATCGGACGGTTCACCTGCAACAAACGACAAATCTACATTAGAGTATGTTTCAATTGTTAAGGCAGTCAGTGACAAATTTGGGCTAGCTGCTTGCCACTGATACAGGCAATTTTGAACCACTCATTATAATGCAGAGCCTTTCCCACTGACAGCTGGAGATGAACAAAATGATGCTCCAGCTGTAATTAGAATTCCCGCAGCTAGTATATTGACAAATGGTGTGATATTTCACATCACTCATAATGTAGGCATTTCAGCATTTCTAACTCAAATAAACTATTTACACTATAGGTACAGCTAAACAGGTAATAGCTTTAAAACTTGAGCAGTGACACAATAAGCTTGAGTCATAAATTTAAAAAAAAATATATACTACTAATAATGGCCCATATGAATTGTTATTGGGTACGGATGGGCTGCATAATTACCCGTGGACAGGTTTTTCTGCTTTTGTTTGACACTGTCTTCTCCTTCTAAAGTCACACTAAATATCACAAGATCGAACAAATGTCTGAAGTACATGCAGCAACTCTCTTTAACACTTCTGAATCCCACACACTGAAATCATACACAAACACACACCACGTCTCTCACTTTGCCCTTAGTTTATGGATAACCCAGTCAAGTTACAGTCACACAGAAATACACAACATCCTTGGAAGCAATTAATCCTAAATGCTGCAATTGTGGTGCTGAACAGATTAACACTTTTTGGTTTAGGTTAAATAAGAATGTTCTTTATTTATTCTTCCTTACCATGACTCACACTCATTGATGCATGCCAGAAATCAGTTAAACTAATGAAACATTTTAAATAATATCTTCATTCTTTTTTAAAAAAAAATTGCATAGATTAGCATTGTTTTCTACTCTCTGTTTTAAATTCTCTTCTGGAGGGTCTAACGTCCATTTTATATCTAAGCATGTCAATACATCTGTGATGTGCAAATGCTTTATAGCCTGTGGCTGTGATAAGGTGCCTGATGCACGTCAACTCGATAAATGCTCCTCAACAACGAGAAGATGAGTAAAAAGAATATAAAAAGGTTCAGTCGCCAGCATGTCAGTGAAAAGTTTACCTTGTTTGAAATGAAATCCTTTATTTTTTATTAAAGACCTGCTGAGAGAGATTGACTGTCTCCCAGACTGGGGAGATTGGGGAGGTGGACAAGCTAGCTGGCTGAGCTGGCTATCAAAGAATGAGTATTACAGGCTGTTTGTGGGCCACTTTGGCAATATGGCAATATGTCCTGATTTTTGACCTGTTTCCTATGAACAAAAGCCTCGGGCAGCCATACAAAGCAATGCAGCTACCCTGGAGAGAATATTTTCCTTTTTCAGTGAAGAACAGCAGCGGGTTATAGCGCTTCCAGTGTCTGTGGAAGAAGCATCTTGTGTTTACACGTGATGTCCAACTGAAAGGAAACACCAGCGCAGGCTAAACCTGACCAATGGAGATTCCATTTCCAGTTCAATCCATGCACCGAATGACGAATGCACGATGAATAATATTGAGACACCACGTTCAACCAATTTCATACTTGTGTCATTTGCAGAAACAGGAGTTCTTGTTTAATTGATTTTGTTTTGGTCTTGTGTCAGTGACTGGAAACGTACAGTTTTTGAAGTAAACCTAACCAACATTTTGTGATCATATACAAAGTTAAGCAATATTTTATTTCCCTATTGATATCAATTTCCATAGCTGAATCATGTGTGTGAACCTGAGCTGTTAAATTAGGACTGTTACAACTGTAAATCATTTTCAATGTATGTCATTCAAATGTTTACATCATTTGTTTTAGAGACTGAAGTGGATCCTTAAGTCATGTGACGCCTTTACGAATATGGGACACTTAAGCAGTGGTGGCACTCCTTTGTTTTAGTAAAAGCGTCATTACAGCTTTGAAGATGTTACAGTCCAAGTTTAAAGTCCTGCATTTAAATAAGAGTGGGAACAATATCAATTCAAGTATCACGATTTACAAGAGGATTTTAAAGACTGAGATTTCTCTCCAGAATCAATATATATTTTTATGGGAGGGCAGACAGCAAATTCAACATATCTTATTCTGGAAAAACGTCAAGGTGCACCGTGCCAAAGCAGAAACCACTGGTGATAATTACTGCACCCTTTACATTTAAATTCAAAGTATGGACACAAGACTCTACTTGCCTCTACAAGTGTGTGATTTAAATGTTGGTTTTCTTTAAGAATGAAAAGACAATCATAATAATAATAAATACTATTGAATGCAATACTTGTAGAATCATAACAGGAAAGGAATTTGGACCCAAGTATTGAATTACATCAAATTGGGACGAAAAACAAAAGTAAAAATTAGTATTCTCAAAAAAATGGTCAATGGTCAAGCTGCATTGATGTTGCATTTTCTGCTGTAGATGTTCAGCACACTATTTTACCTTTATACAACAATACTGTTTGTCCGATGTCAGTAAGATCATTATGCTAGTCCTGCTTACGAGCGCAGAAACATTTCATTCTTCATTCACAAACGTTCAAAAACAAAATCCTAAAACTTGGAGACACATCTGAAAATTTAACTACAGCTATCACAACATATAATAGATAAATTAGTAGAAAAGAGATGTGTAGTGGATTTTCACTTGCAGAAAAGGGAAATACAATAAGAAGAGGTACCAGTGAATCTGTTTTTAAGTGCATTATTGGAGCATTAATGCACTTGGCTACATTGCATCAATTAGTACTTGGCTTCAGACACATAGAGCAGCTCACACAGAGCAGCTCACACATTCAGGTGTCCAGGTGTCCCCTTGTGGGCTTTGACTTTGCATCACAGTGCACTGATGAACCCAGGAGGACACAGGTAGCGTGCTTGAAGGTCTTACCACTTTGTAACTGCTGGTCTTCAGAAACATCACATGCATTCTGCAACAGTCAAGTTAAATAGACATTCCTGATGTGTTGCTAATAGAGGCTTCCCTTGAGCTCTTGAGATCAAGCTTAAGAAAGAGGCTGGGAGTATCAAGCGACTTCAGCTAATTAAAAAGGAAATGAGGAAGCCACCCGTTAACAGTGTTTGATTTTCATACTCCTTGGCCCTCTGCATCACAGTTGTCCTCTTGTTTTTTACCGCTTAATTAATGAATTACCTTGGGATACATACATTACTGCCTAAATAAATTGATTACTTGTTGGACCTGGTGATGCGCCATTAATTGCTCGTCTAAGTCTCCCAGCCTCACATCAGCCAGCTGAGGCCTGGAATCGGCGCCGTGCTCTCTGCTACAAAAGACAGCATCGATTCCCATCAGTAGAGCCCTCTCGTCCACTAAGCACTCCGACTCTCATTAAGACCCCAGCAGAATTCCAGACACGTTGCTCCCCCAGACACAATGCGCATGTGTGCACACTGCCAGCTCTGCTAGATACTTCTCGCCAGGGACCTCTACCTCAAGGCATTAACCACTTTCTAAATGAAGAGGCTTTGAACAAGAGTAGGATGAGTTTAAAATATTCATAAACATCTCATTTACATTAATTGAAGTGTTAAATATTTCTCAGACTCAAGTCTAAGTGACAAGCATCCAAGGTTGAAAGGGGTTAACTGGAGGAGGGGAGGCGGCTTGAAAGTGTTCACGTTAATATGCCATGCACCACGCTTGTTGGTGGCTTTAAGTGGGGGATAAGTTGCTTTTAAGAGGCTTTCTGTGTTTGACAGAAAATGTTGGTGCAGCATGTTTTTTGGCATAAACCCTGTCTTGTAAACAACAAGCTCATTAACTCGGGAACACTGCCTATCCAACCTGACTTCGGGTCTTCTGATCATGCAACCTTGTACATGCAGAAAAGGGGCCATCTCAGCAAGTTCACTTTTCCCTCTTTGGATGAAATTACAAGCTGCAGAGAGCACAAAGCTGACATAATGAGCAGTAATGGGCAGATTTTGGAGGCAAACCTTTATAAAGAATAGATTGAGAGGGACGTGGCACATTACACGGCAGCTTGATATTGTAAATGTTTGAGATGAATAATGAATAGAGATGCGTGTATGGACTTTGTTTGTTCCGGATGTTACGCATGCAAACTCTAAAAATGAGCTGCAGTAAACTCTGCAATGATCAAAGACATATGATGAAATATCTGCACCAAGCACCAAGTCCATGAAATCCAATCATAGGAATGCCTGTCGAGACTCCCCTAGGTAATGTGTGTTTGTTTGACACATAGGCCTGAAATTCAGAGTAAGATCAAGCAGCTTTTAATCTCTCGGGGTGGGCACCAAAAGTTTTTTTATCAAAGAAGTGGATCATAAGGTTCCAGTCTGAGTGCATTATCCGGGGAAAGAAAGGACTACCGTGTGACACACAGTCAAACGAGCTTCACTGATGCTCATTAAGGAAAATGATATTTTGCTGTTGTACTCTTATAATCTTTTTCTCTTGGCTTGGCTCTTGGCTTATCATTTTCACTCAAACATCTCCCAATACAGCGGGAAGTATATACTAATATTAAACATTAAAATTAGTCATTCTCAGATATAGCGTGGTAGACTAAAGTTAGACAAAAAGTTATTCAATGTTATTTGCTTCCCTCTGTAAAATAATTTTTGGCCACAGGGTGTCTGATTTCACTGATTTAATTAATTATCCACAAGCTCACATTTAAGTACCGTGGGTCCCCAGGCAGCAACTCTTTCAAAGGCACTCTCTAACCTCCGCCATCTAAACATTTCCTCCAACCAGTCACTCCTCACTGTAGTTTGATTTTAGAGTGCTCCAAATACCAAAAGCAAGTAAAATAATCATTATAAACCCATAATGTAAGAAGAATACTTAATATTAGGCCACTGCACCACCAAAAGGTACAAGTTTGCGTAGTGTAGGTCGACAGTCATCTGCCACACACATAATGCACATTTACGTTAGTGGTGTATAACACATCCAAAACTCATACTTAAGTAAAAGTAAAGATATCAAGTGGAAAATTACTTTGGCAATTACTTTAGCGGCTAAAGGTCGTTCCAAACAGGACTGGATTAGAGGTTGGCTTTCACAAGTTGGCAAAAAATGAAAGAACTAATGGGGATCAAGAGCAATGCAGACTTTGCCTGTTTCTTGTTAGACAGGTAAGTGCAAGTGGTTAGCCTAATTAACTTGCTAAAGTGTTTCATTGGCATTTCTACAACAACTGTAATGTTCCTACAATAGTGTAGGTTGCATACTTTCAAATAGTGTGAGCTTCTCGTGTCTTTGGGCACGGGAGGAGGTGTCAACTTTTCAAAGTCTGTTTTAAACACCAACTGACAAAGCCTTTATGTACAGTATCTTACTAAATATACTTAGATAGCTTCAATATACATTCACACACACATACCGAGAGAGAAAAGATAGCCCTTGGGTGAATAAATCCAAGTTTAAAATGAATAAATCAATGTACAAGAACACAGCCTACGTGCCTGCGCTACACAGCAACATTTATGATACACTGTAATGTTAAGAGAATTAATTTTCCACAAATACTGTCAAGCTAATTGGCTAATTATAGCCAGCAAGCTAATCAGCTAATTATAGCCAGCAAGCTAATCAGGTAATTATAGCCAGCAAGCTAATCAGCGGCACCAGGTGCTAGTGCAGACTGTCTGTATTGTTTCTTTAGGGTTCGTAGCTTTGAATTATAGCTTTATTATAGTCAGCTTTGGGTTTTTTTGTGAATTTGCTGTGATTCTTGCTTCATTTTAACAGTTTTTACAGACATATATCCAAATTCATTTGGCAAGCTTTCAAAAGCGTTTTTTTTTTTTGTTTTTTTTCCTGCAGCTACACTTAAGTATGACATTAAGTTTGGATTTATCTTGCTGAATGAATTTTTTGTTTTCTTCAGATGCGTATTTAATAAGAGCAAACCACTCCTTAAATTTAAAAGGACGGTCTTTAAATATACGTATACGGTATGTCCATATACATGTATATGTACAAACTCTACATACTGTATATGTAAACAAACTTTAATAATCTCGTTTCATCTTTTTTGAATGCTCGGGGTTTTAATGTACCTGTTTGTACTGAAATTTGTATTGGCCAGTTTTTGATTGAAAGTTTGTGTATTTTTTTTTTCAGTAAAAAACCATTTATGCACAGTTGCCGTACACAACAGTTCATCAGACAGTTAAAGCAGATACGTCATATGTCCACCAATCACAGTGGCTTTTCAGAAAGACCCACCCCATCCCTCCGAACAAGTAACACTAAAAAGTTGAGCTTGATTTTTTTTTTTTTTGTCCTCTGTTTGAATGTTATTTTTTCCCTGAACCCAACCTCTTATTGAGCCTCAGTAGGCTTGTGCATAAAACTGGTGATTTATGCACAATATGCTCCTCCTTTTAGTCATTTATTCTACAATGTGCATTCTGAGCTCTAACACTGCCACTGAGGCACAACAGCATATGCCTCATGATTCTCTTTCCGCTTATCACATAAAGTATGTGCTGGTATAGACTAGAGATATGTGCTTTTGAACGTGACAGGTGAATGGCGGAGTCTGAAAAGAGCAATGATTTGATCACACACCATTACAGAGCAGCAGGAGCGGCAGTTGCTGTGAAATACAGCTCATGAAGACAATTGAGGTGCTTGACTTTAAAGCGTGACATGATAAATGTAACTTTAGATTCAGTGTGACCTATCAATAAAGACCACTTATGTCCATCACAAAAAAATCCCAAAAAATCTCTGTGGAAGTGAGGCCAAAAGATAAAAATGTCGTTTAACAATGCCACTTGCATTGTTGACTTTTTAAAACCATATGTCCTCTTAACATTAATCAAGTTACTAATAATATCCCTGTTTTACAAAATATTTGGAAAAAAAAATTCATAAGCAAGTTTTCAGCCTCATTTGCTATTTGGCAATTAAGCCTACATGATGACATCTCAGCAGATGTTCAGCAGATATACATGCTGCTTGTCAAACTTCCATTGTCAACACATCCCCAACCCCTCCCACAGGTGTGTGACGGCCATGCACTGTCTTCTTTAGTGCTGAGATCAAAGTTAGTGGTGTTGTGGTGAGAATATGTTAATAATAGTAACTAAAGGAACACAGGGGGAGCACTTGTCATCATGCCACACTTGACGGGTGGCCTCATTTATGGAAATGTGCTTAGATTTGTACTTGTAATTAGTTTCAAGATAATTTTTGATGGTGTACAAACCTCATGCACCTGTGACCTCAAATGAATTCAACTGGGAGCACCAGACTTGGAATTCCCTTAACATAATGGCTGCACTCAAAAGGGTTAGTTAGAAAAGAAACTGCTGAAACCAAAGAAAATTAAACATTTTGAAAGGAGAGATCGTGGCAAGTAGGGTTCCATATTGTTTGAATTGCAGTAATTTCAGTCCCAATTCTGATTCTTTGAGGGTCGGGGTCAAAAAATGTCTATTAAAAACTCAAAATTTAAACATATTGGCATTCACATCTGCTTTAATATAGTTTTACAGAACCTATAGAAGTTACAGATACAGCTTATACTGGTGTTATTGCTGTTATTAAATGTTATGCTTTAATCATAATAGGCTCTTCTTGTTCACTAATACATTAATACAGCGTGGCTCCTTTAAAAAAGGCTGATACTATGACGTGTGTGGTGAGACAGAGTGAAGAAGCAGCAGCAGTTAGCGGCTAGTCAGTAGTCCAGCAGTGTTTTCAATGAAGGTGTTGCACCTTGACAAGTCCGACTCAGCATCTTTTTAAGAAATGAAGTCACACTTTTGAACATTATGGTCAAGACAGCATCAAGCTGAAGCTTTATTCAGACTTGTGTCAGGTGTAACTTTATGTAGGAAAATGTCTTAATGATTCCAAATGTGGTTTTGGTACCCATTGCAAGTTGACTAAAGACAAGCAACATGAATAAACCAGTGGGCTACACGATAGATTGAAAGTCAAATTTTCAGCTCAGTGTTAAACCACTGCAGTGGAGGAGGTGGAGTAGAACAACAATACTGTGGCTGATATTCAACAGACAAATTCTTTCTTAAGAATGTATTGTAAAGTTGCTACAGTGTGTCCCAAGATAATGACTGCAGCTCTGCTGACACCCCCACTCCTTTGATGGCTTTATCACGTTGCTCATGCAAAGTTCACCACAGGCTTTGGAAACCTACGGTACGCATGCCAAACTGCGATACTCCTACGTAAACAAAGAGATCACTTACTTTGAACAAGTCTGGTGTCTGCTTATAGGTAAGATCATTACTGCCTAAAAGGAAAGTTTTATATAAACTGTAACTACGTGCAGTCCATTTTATTGTTGAGCTCCAATGTGAATAAATGCAGATCAAATTACAAGCCAAACTACAAAAATGTTTTATGGTTAAGTGTACTGTTTTAGGGACTGTTCAGGCTTGGTATAACCATGTGTCCTGGCTGATCCGATCACAAGTGGAGAGCTCTGCATATGTGGGTTTGCACCTGGCTTTACAACGATTCTCCACGTGTGTCTTGAATGACAACTTGAGATCAGATCTCAATTCCGTGCTCTGTATGCAAATAAACACATATAGTTATTTCTGCAGTATTTGAAGAGTCTAAATGTGTTGCCATTTTTCTCCAAGAGGAGCAACATTGCATTCACTGTGCACACTCTTCATTGAAATTAAAGAAAAGGAACACTTTAAGTGTTTGAAACAACAAAAGCAGTGGATGTTGGCAAACGGGACGATCGAAGCAATACAATTTTTTGTGTTTGTTTCTCTGTGTTGTTAGAGCTTCTTAAGGCTAATCACTTTGAATGCATGTTAGTCTGAACAGAGACCAGCAGTCTTAGCAAATAAAAAAGCTGATTGTTGAGTCTCATTCAGAGTTCATCAATTATTGAAATTATTATTGCCCATGAAAGTGAATTTTACCTCAGGATTGTGATCTGTTGTTTGAGACAGCAAAGTACAAAGCTAATCATCTCTTGATTTTGACTTTTGACCATGATAATGGGGTATTTGTTTTGTTGCATCATCAAAGGGATATACCAGAACAGGCTTTACTCAACGATTGCCACACTGTTTAGTTCTGTAGCACCTCTATTACCCATGAGACAAGCGCCATGTTGGTGAGTGAGCATAACGAATGGGCTGGTTTGATATGTCATGCTTATATGAATCATTCATCAAGGAGCGAGTTTCAAAGCCCACTGTGTGCACAAGAGGTGAAATTACTGTAGTTTCCTTTCGATTGCATTGACGGCAACATCGTAGAGGGAAATATAACAAGTTAAAATCACACATGTTTTTACTTTAAGCTCGTGTTTGATGTGTGACATTGCTGCGGTAAATATAACAGGGATGTAATACTGCTCTGCTCCTGGTTATACTCTGTAATACTTCTTATTCTGTACACTAGGAAGCAAAAATCCCAGAAGCCGAATGGAGGGCTGAACACACACAAGCAATTTTGCTCCTGGAGGACGAACTGAAACATGTTCACGTATCTACTGCCAAAGTAGCCCTCCGGTCAGAAATGCTTTTTTTTTTTTTTTCCTAATTCCAACACTCGAATGGTTTCACGTCAGTATATAGAATGATGTCTAACACTGTGAACCAAGTACCACTCAGTCCATCTGCCCCGTGTTTCGGCTCTGATGTGTGATCCGGAGCTGATGGCA